>JAUMHM010085174.1:0-11808 GCA_032362435.1 Melikaiella ostensackeni
TAACGAGCAAAACGGACAACCGTGATATTTTCTTTGCTATAAAAAAAAACTAATACAATATACACATTTTGCATCTTAAAAATATGTAGATGAATATTTGTAGATTATTATTACACATCCACGTTTATTTGTAATTTGTAAGCTTCATTTTTTAAAATGAATATCTACTACGGCGTTCATGACGCCCCGCGCTCCCCTACTATTTTAATTCTATTATTTCTCTTAAATGTATCGTATAGTGGATTTAGAAGAATTCTTTTAAAAGTAGTTTGATTTTCGAGTTGTTCTTTTATGTTTATTGAATTAGTTATACAATACAAAATATTTACGTATATGCGGTCAAAATTAAGTGAAATTATATTGAACGGAATTTTACTCAATTTTGAACTAATTTTACCATTTTAATTAATCAAAATATATTAAGATATATTCCTACTATTGCACAGTGCAAAACTTTATGGCAAAAAGTTGTCAGAGAAGTAATGACAGAAAAAAAAAGAAAAAATCTATTAAATCTTTCATTATTCATTGTTCTAAAGAACATGTGTACATATTTTCGGTCATAACTCAGTAAAAAATAAAGCTTTCTTTTTGTTGGTTCTATTTTGAAGCTTGTACTTTGCCAAAAAATGCATTATTTCATCAAACTTCCAATACCAGTTTCAAGAATTTTGTTTGAAGATCGTAATAAAATCTACTTTATGTGAAAATTTTTTGTGTATTATGGTACAAGAGAACATCCAAAAAGTTCACACCTCAAAAATAGACTTTGAGACTATCTGCTTTTCCGGCTCATTAGAGACAAATGTACAATAAATGTACAAAAAAAAGAAAAAAGAAGGAGAAAAAAAAGAGTGAACCAAAACCAACCTCAAATTCTTTCCTTTCTCCGTCGTTTTTATACTCCTGGGGACCAACATGGGGCAGTGAAATTGACCTGGCAGTCTGACCCTGGTGATGTGATGAAATTGTTTGCGGCTCAAATAAATTGTTTTTCAAGGTTTTTTCAAATATTTATGTGATTCATGTAAAAGTTGATGAAAGTTTTCTTCAAAATGTTTATCTTGGGAACAAATGGGTATAATTTAATGGTCTTTGTACGCCATTTTATTATTTTTTATAATTAAGTTTCTTCAAGGGATTTGAAAGTCTTCAGATTACAGTACAACTTAAGTAATCATGAATTTTAAATTAATAATCTGTCAATTCATTTACAAAAAAAAAAAATGAAATGTCTCTCCGCTTACTTCTTTTCTGCGTATTGATCAAACGGTCAAAAGTCTTCTTAGGTTTGGAAAGCGTTTCTTTAATCATTCATTTAATTGTATCCTAGATTTGGCCATTTTTATTGATTTGCAAGTCGCTCCGTGTCCTTAGGGCTCACGAGGGTTTCGCCGGCCCTCCATCGTGATTTCACCGTACCCTGTGACCGCCCATCTCACGGTTGTGAGGCGTGGCCATGGGCGTGATTTACCGCGGTTCTACTGGGAGCCGGTGTCATTTTCATGGATGGCAGTCGCTCCCAGGGGGACCCTGCGGTGGTTGTTTGGCCAATTTTTTCAATTATATATATATATATATATATCCTTCAGTTAGTTCCTTAGTTCATTTGGAATCGAATTGGAGGGCCTATGACAAAGCCACCGAATGCATCCTCAGGTTGCGGATATAAAGTCCGTGTACCGAGGGTTTCTGCTGAATACGAATACAAAAGGTAATAAGCAGTCACGGACAATTGTCCAGGGATGGTCCCGAAGGAAAACCCCCAAGCTATGGGCGTGAACAACCGTGCCGAAAGCTGAATGGCACCTGGGTGAGATATCCTTACGGTGTCTCTGGGATACCGGGCCACCTCTTAGAGTATGCAGCCTTACCCTTGCATGCGGGTTCTGCAAGGGTGGACCAACCCTTTCTATAGCTGCTCATAGGAACAACTATGACAACATCAAACTCAGTTGTGAATGCGGTTCAAAATGATCGACACGCAGAGCACCCGATAATGGGTCGGCAAGCAGTGCCGATCGCCCTAGAGTTCGGGGTGCTGCAAATAATTTGGATGGAAATGCGATGACGGATCGGCGAGACGGTCGACATCTTGACTGGACGGTTCGACTTGGAGATGCCTTCCTAGATTGCTACGATGCCAGTATTATCCCTGATCGCAGGTGTTACATGGCGAGCCTATACCCTCTGTGGTGTCAGAAACGCCCAGAGCTATCGCACCTTTCGCAACAGAGGTTGCGAAACCGCGCAGACAACCTCTTGCAAAGAGGATATGTAGGCAGAACGCTTTCCCAACCGCTGAAAGAATAAGCCGCAGGCGAAGAAGAGGAAACGACATCAAGACCAACCGCGGAAGTCAGGCATCCCCCGAGAGATGATGGCGATTTCGGGACGAGGTGAAGCATCACCATCCAGGTTCCTCCTAAGGCCCAAGATCTGGCTGAGATGGATGATATCCTTCGTGAGGATCTCTCGGAGGAGTCCGACCTCTGGATCATCACTTGTCCAGTTTATGATGCGGCGAGAGCTTTGACCGATTCAAATCGAAGGGTAAAGCCGACGATAGATTGAAAGACCAAAATGCGTTTGCCTCAACTGAACAAGAAAATTGGCTGGGCTAGACAGAACGCATCCCGTATTCAGTGTGTGATTGACTACATAACATCGGGTAAGCCTTTTACGGTAAGGGTCCAAAAGTTCGTTCAAAAAGTGAGGATCCACCATCAAACATTGAACAAGTCAAAGCTACTGGCTATGAGGCAGTGAAACAAAAACATCTTTAAGGACTCGTATAAATGAACGCATTAATGATAAGAAGAGTGAGCCGGTTGTGTATTAACACCAATATTACTCTAGTTACTCATTTTATTAGGAAAACGTAAAAATTATTGATCGATAATCTAGTTATCAAAAAAGACTGATTTCAGAGATGATTCATATTAACAGTAATTCAAATAATATTAATAGTAAAGAAAACATTTATAATCTCAATAAAGCATATTTTTTTACATTACGTAAATTAAATTTCTGACTGACTTTCTAATAGATGGATGGACATTTGTCTGTACTATTTGTTGATGTGTGTCAGTATAGTATGTTTATATACATATGATGCGACTTGAGGTTTGTCTCCGCAGTAGACTTTACACCGTTGGCTCAATCCAACCAAAAATGCGTTCTTCATATCTCTCTTGTCTTAGACGCGTTAAAATTATTTTCTAACCAGTGAATGTTAACGGTAATTTTTTCAAATCTATTTTAACTTATATCATTAGTCTGTAGAAAATGATATTTACGTGTGGTTTTTTGTAATAAATTAGCCTAATGAGGTTGGCGAACCCATTCCAACGAAACATCGCTCATTTTGACGAATAAATATGAGTTTCTTACTCATTTGCCTTCTCCAATCGAACTTTTTCAAATATCGGTAAATGTTTACCAATAGAGGTGGTTTAGAATTATAAGATATTTTCCAGCAGAATGAATAATGATCGAAAACACTTATTGTGGAGGTCATTCTTTGCAAATTTGCATATATTTCATTGAAGATATGACAGCGATAGAAAAGTTTTGAAAAATATCAATGTGCCCAATCTTTCAGCGGGCAGTGCAGTGTAAAATTTTATCTTGGATATATTAAAATATTTGCTAACATAAACATATTTTCGTTGATTTAAACAACACTTGATTCATTTAAATAATTTGTTTGGCTAAATTTACCAAATTATGCAATGTAAAAAATATGTTTATTCGTTGAATGAACCCAAACTTTGGTTGACTTCATTAATAGTGTATTTATTCGTTTGATTCAACCAAGCTTTGATTGATTCAAACTTTTTTAATTGAATTAAATGTATCAGTAATTAAATTAATTCATGAAGACAAAGTTGCTGGTCACAAATAGGGGCCTTCCACAAATCTACAGTGCCAAGTATAATTTCCAAGCCGAGTATATTCCTTGTTTCCCACACATTTTTTGAACTTTCTGGGGTGCGGCTGACCCATTACCCTACAATTTCTTCACAATACCAGAACTTGGTAAAATATTAATAAGTCGAATTTTATTATGCTGCATTAGCTTCATTAGATTAGGACGAAAAAACTAAAAAAAGATAGTAAAAATCAGTTACATTTTATCTTCAATCCCAGTTGAAGTCTAATATACCAGGGATGTCCACGGATAGTTCCCTGTTTCTCTTCTCTTCCCCTTCTCAAAGTGCTTCTTCGTGCCTTCTTCTCACACGCTCCTTCGATCTCCACCGAAGGCGGTAAGAGAGCAGATTGACCAGTGACAGATTTTTGCACTTCGCACTTTCCCTGGACATTCCTGTAATATACTTTTATATGCACTTAAAGATTTCCTGTATTATTAAAAATGTTAACCGACTTTCATCAATATTTTTTTGACGTTCTCCTAATTATGTAAAGAAATTAATTCAGCTAATTAAAATTTAATCAAGCCATGTTTTCATCATTCTAGTTTTTGTAACCAACCTTAATCTCATAACATTGAAAGGGCCATTCGTTCCAGGTAAACGAAAGTAGACTTCTACTCGTATCGGAGGGTCTGCCTCGTCTGTCGCGGCAACCACGCAGCGAAACCCGGAGCTGAGTGACACTGCTATTGTAATATCGTTTTCGGCTATTAAGCAAAATAGAAACAGTTTTACTAAGAAATAGCTTTTAGATGAGAAAGAGAACATTAGTTAGATTACGTATGCAAAACATTAGACAAAAATATTCAACCGTTCGGCCGTAAAATGGGAAACTGCAAACCAATTCTGATAATGAGTGTTAAGGTGCAGATACCATAGTCAAAACTCGAGGCAGTTTCTACAGCGTGATCAGTCTTCTTATTGTTACTATGTGCGTGCAACTGTATAGCAAGTTATTGGGGCAAAGATACTATAAACATAGATGCGGCGCACCACAAGTGTTGCCTCTAGGAGTAAGTAAAATGCAACTAATTTTTAAACATGTGACAGAAGGGTGAAGCGGCTATTTACTTTTTGAAAGGCGTTAAGGTAATTTCCAAATAAGTTGCAGAGAATGAAAGTAAATTTGTCGTCAATTATTTCTATAGTGAAATTCATTGTACAGGAGTTATTTGTGTGAATATACGAGTATAACCCGGTAAATATGAAAATATGTGGGCGCCCGCATGAAAAGGGACCTTATGGTTGGCATGGAGTACGTATAGTGTCATAAAGCCGTCTAAATTCCCCGCATTTCAAGCCGATGATGAACCCTTTAGGTTGAAAACCGAGTCACTGGGGCATTTTTAAAGTTGGAACTTCAAAAATCGCTTTTCGAGAAAAAAATATAATGAAGTAAATAAAACAGATATAATAAAATTAAAAATAATAAACCTCATATAAGTATTTTATAAGAGTACGTCGAGTAAAATCAAGAGACCTAGTGCCCCTGGCTATGCTCTAATAGGTTGCTAAAATAATAATCTTCAGGAATTATTTTTAAATTAAAAGTCCACCGGTAACGTGAACCACTCTGAGTGAAGAATGGTCAATCCTAGTGACCAGGGTCGTGTACTAGGTTACTAAAACTGTAATCTATGGGAAGTTTTTACAATTTCAAATTATACCGATGTTGTGAACAAGTCTAAATTCAGCATCAACGAACCTGATGCAACCTGGCTATGCACCAGGTTGATAAAATAATAATTTCAATGAGTTTTTCTTAAATTCAATATCCGCCGATAACGTGAACCACTTTAGTGATCAGGGTCGTGCACTAGGTTATTAAGACTGTAATCTGCGGGAAGTTTGTGCAATTTTTAAATTGTACCCATGTTGTGAATAACTCTAAACAGAGAATTAACGAACCTTGTGCAACCTGTCGGTACCTGTAGTTCATTTGAGCAAAAATGTTGCATAAAAAACGCAACTTGCACGACCTGAAATTTTATGGTTCTGACATTTTTCAAGGTTTAATAAAAAAATTTCGTTTTATGGAGTGACATGAACCTTTAAACCATTAAGGTGCACCTTGATATTTCTTTTGTGAATCATGAAATAAATGAATATAAATTTCAGACAAATCGGAGTATATTTAGTGCTCCATAAATGGCGTTGAAGGTTTAATAAGAATATTTCTGAAATAAATGCAGTTCAATGCTTGCGCTTTCAAATTAAGGTCTCTAAGTTCGTTGTTATTTTCAGTATAATTCTAGATTATTTGTAAATCACGATAATGATGAAATATGACCAACAATATGGAAAATACACAAAATAAATTATTTTTCAACAAATTTACTAATACATATCCTTTTGAAATAATTCCAAATTTTATACACTTTATACAATATTGTGTAGCGCCTCCTTAATCCTTTTAAGATGAAAAAAAGTGATCAAGGTGCGTAATGAGAACTATTATGGAATTTGCTCTCATTATTACATATATACATACTGCGAAGCTTTTTTATGCTTTGCCTTATAAACATTCCTGTAGATTATAATTTCATCAACCTAGTGCATAGTCTGCCCACACTAAGTTCGTTAATTCTCCATTTAGAGTTGTTCGCAACATCGGTATAATTAAAAATTGCAAAATCTTCCCATAGATTACAGTTTAGCAACCTAGTGCACGACTCTGGTCACTAGAGTGGTTCACGTATACGTAAATACGCTCCTGGCCGTTGGCAGATTACGCGCTGCGTGTCGCTTCGTACATATTGGTTAATTGTGTTGGTTTATGTGAGTGTATAAGTTGATTTTGGGTTGTGCTTAGCGTCGAGGATTGTGTCCTGGTGCTTTGCTAAGTGGTTTTCAGTCTAAAAATAACGGATTTTGTGTTTTCCTAGTTCGATTACTGTGGATGTGGGTCCTCAAAGATAGTGGCCTGTTTGGTCTGTAACGATTTAATCACGAGTGGGGCTGCTGACTCACTCGCATGTGGAAAGTGTGTTGCTTTGGCGCACCTGAATTGCATAAATCTGCCGAGCAAAGATCTGTCGAACGTCAAGAAAAAGGAGAAGATTTGTTGCTGTTCAAGCTACTAAGAAAAAGGGGAAGATTTGGTATTGTTTAAGCTACTTATTAACCCTGACCGCTGACAATACTTCAGTTACACGATATGTGCGAAAACCATCCAACAGTTCCGCAACAGCTGATAATATTAACAAAACTTTAGGAGCGACGTCAGTCGCTCTGGTGCCCGGAGTCGAGGCAGCTATTGTCGATGCGGTAACGAAGTGTCAGGAAGCGGGTCTGATGCAGATCAAAGCCTTGTTGGAAGCATTTAAATCCCATCAAACCACCTTCAATAATTTCCTTGACACTTCTATTAAGGGGATGAAAGATGACATCATTTATAATGCTAAGTGCATCTCTGTACTTATGGAAACAACTGCATCTAATCTGACAGACGTCAACACAATTCTTGCGACGTCAAAGACTTTGGAGTTTAGGCAGCTCATGCTGGAATCTGAAGTAGTGGCCTTAATCCTAAAGTACAATTATTTAGAGGAAGCTGCCCTCTGCAAGACTAGAGACCCGTGGTCTATCAGTGAAGGAGGGAGAGGATCTTTCAGCTACCTTCTGCCAAATTGCTTCCACATTGCAGGTATCCCTTATGAAGGAGGATCTGGTCTCAATGTACAGGCTCAGATCTGTAAAAAGAAGCGTGGTCTATCAAGTAAACTTATTTTTTGGAGTGATGACTGAGCATCAGACGTCAGAGAGTCCCTCACCAAGTCCAACCATCAGATATACAGCGCTTCCTTCCAGCTAAGAAGAAATAACAAAATCAAATACTTATGGATTGCGAGGGGCAAGATTTTTTGACGAAAATCTGTTGATGCGCCGAAAATTTTTCTTGTCCAGGTTCGAGATCTGGACGCTTTTCGATAATTTCGCCGAAAAAAGAAAATATTCCCTTTTAAAATCGTGGGGAATATCGTTTGCAGTAATTATACCTTACATACTGTTTATTTACTCTATTTATTCTATTACTCTGCGTATTCTGTATTATTTTGATGCTGTTATTAGAAAATTGGCAACTATTATAAGCTTATCATTTTTTTTTCGAAAGAGGCTTACTTGCGAACCTTAGACTACTTTATTTTTATTACTCACTCGCTTCCCTTATTGTGTTTACTCAGAATATTTATTGACTTTACCAATAAGAATACGATGCTCTGGTCAGAAAAAATTTCAACTTCTGATCTGTTATTCTTGTTCAGGTATACTTTATGGTACCTTTTTCTATATGTAATTATCATATTTTGTTTAGCGTATTTCACATCTGCATTCTAAACATTATTGTTTCTAATAAATGATCCGCACTATAGAACTGGAAGGTTTTTATGTTGATCATTCTACATTGCACGGCACTTTTTTGCAAGTTGCCCTCCTTTTGTAAGACTTAATGGTCTCTCTTAATATATGTCATGTCAATGTTCCATCCCTGCTTGCTCATTTTGACGAATTCACTGATTATTTTGATCAGAGACCCTGTCATATTATAGTTGTATCTGAAACTTGGCTTAAACCTCACTTTGATACGCCAACCATCAGATTCAAGCCTGTGTGTATATTCATAATGATTTAAAGGGCAATATCTCACAGTCCAATACTGAAACCACTGTACCGGCTACTGAATTTTTATTCCTTGACGTATTTGTCTCTCGTGAACGTTTACTCTTCGGGGTTGTATATAAACCACCTAATGCTAGTTTTAGTAATGAACTTAAGAAAGAGCTTTTCGATTACACACTTAATTATAATAATGTTTTAATTACAGGGAATTTTCATAATAACCTGAATATTCGCTCCAACCAATCTAAATATTTTCTGTCTTTAGTCAATTCAGCTGGTTTATCTATAGTTGCATGGGTCTACGCAGCACTCACGCTTGTCTTACCTTACCTTATGGCTGTAGAAGATCTATCTAAAGTACAGAATTTTTCTTAACACTCAGTTCCCTTCCTGTCCAACTATGATCTTATTCGAATACAATACAATATGAGTTCTAGTATAACTCTCGCCCCGAGTTTAAAAAATTTAGGAACTTGAGTAAAATTGTTGAGGATAGTCTGTTCACTCTGATCATTTAAACTGATTGGCTCACTTTTACTTCTCTTTTATTGGGGCAGACTCTGCTTAATCTTTGGGGGTATTGAAATTAATGGAATCTCGATTAAGATGGTTGAACTACTTATTAAGATGGTCCTACTTCGCCTAATACTAGGCCCTACTAGGCCTAATAGCCTTGCTATTAATTTCTCTGATTCTGTCAATGATCTTGGTTTCATATTCAACAGGACTCTTTCTTGGAAAGAACATGTTGAACTTATATCACGCGAAACCTTTAGGTCCTTACACCTGCTTAGTCGGAGTAGGCACTCTGCCTACAACTACGCGAATCCATCTGGTAAAAGCTTTGATTTTCCCTTATTTTGATCATAGGTGTGTGGTATACATATGATAGGATATCTGATAACCAGAATTGCAAACTTGAACGTGCCCTCAATGCCTGCATTCGTTTCATCTATAAATTGTCCAAAGTTGATCATATTTCCGTGTCTTGGTGAAGAGCTGGGTTCATGACAGTTGCCAAGAGAAGACAGTATTTCATGGGTAATCTGTTGTACGTGATGTTTAAAAATGAAAAACCTCTATATTTATTGGAATCGTTATCACGTAATGATATGAACCTTCCAGGTCTGTCTGGACTGCGCGATAGAGGTCGTATCCTGGCAATACCTGCTCACAGAACATGCTTAATGCTAAAATCTTTTGTGATTGGAGGGATTCGGCTTTGGAATGAACTTTTAGGAATCTAGAGGGAATAATGCACGTTCTTCACCTCTGATATTAAGGTCCAGCCTCAGGGCCTCGGTCGCCTCATAGTGGGGCAATTTAGCAAGAACGGTGTCAAAAATTAGTAACCGCGTTAAATTACAATTATTATTAATAAATCTTAGTATACCGAAGGTTCAAGTATCGCTGAATATAAGCCTGCTGTCGCAATTTTGAAATTCAAAATGATGGCGGCAGTATAAGTGACCAAAGTTGGGTATTTTCGGTTTTTGCAAACAAAATCTACTTTATAGCTGCACAGCTTCATGTGAATAACATTTTAAAAGGTGCAAAACACTTTATTTTATGTTTATGATATTGCTGATTACGAATCTGAAGTCAGATTTTGAAAATTCAAAATGGCTGAACCAATATGGCTGACGAATATCTTGAAAAGTTCATAAATGTTTGTAAGAATCAGTGCATCGGGATTTTTAAGTCGTTGATTACGAATCTTAAATCAGATTTTCAAAACTCGAAATGGTCGCTCCAATATGGCGAACGTAAAGCTGGAGAAGTTGATCAATGTTTGTGAAAATCAGTACCTCCGAATTGTTTAGGTCTCCGATTACGAATCTCATGTCCGATTTTCATAATTCATAATTGTTGATCCATTATGGTGGACGAAAATCTTAAAAAGTTCATAAATGTTTGTAAGAATCAGTACTTCAGAATTTTTTGTGTCGTTAATTACGAATTTTCAATCAGATTTTCAAAATTCAGAATGCTTGTTGGTAAAAATCAGTACCTGGGGATTTTTTTGGTCGTTGATTACGAATCGTAAGTCAGATTTTCTAAATACAAAATGGTCGATGCAAAATTGCGGACTGAAATTGGAAAAACCTTATAAATGTTTATAAGAATCAGTACCCTGGGTTTTCTTTCTCTCGCTGATTACAAACCTTATGTCAGATTTTCAAACTTAAAAATCTTCAAACCAAAAAGGATAAATGTACTTAATTACCTAATTTCAAAGTAATAGACAATTAGCTTTCATAAAAGTGCGTACAAATTTCATCCAAAAATTAATCAAGTTTCGTCCACAATAGCGTGCATTTTCTACTCACTGATTAGGAATAGTAGCATACGAAGAATTTTTATTGAAAGTAGCGTTTGAGAAAATGACCGTGTTTGGTTTAAAACTTTGTAAACAAATATTCACAAAAATAATTCTAAAGCCTCCTCACCGCTTCAAGGTACCAGTCTTATGAGAAGAGATTTTTTTTACGTATTTTAAATACTTGTATTTTTTTTACATTCTTGAAACTTTTTTAACTAAAAAAGAAACTTTTTGTTCAAATATTTTTTTCTGTCAATCCTCATCGTCACTTTACGTTTCTGCTTCATCACTGCTTTTATTATTTATCTCATGTCATGTGCTACGGTCTCCTACTCTTTTAACACGGACATAGAGCTTTAATTGTGTGCGAGTGCGTCTCGTTTCCAATCTGGGCTCACTGCCTCCAAGAGCACCGATGACAAGGACAATCATTTTAGCCAAATATTCCTTGTACAATCCCCGCAGCTTCCGTATAAGGTCTCGATACCTCTCCCCCCTTTCCTTCTCTTTGACTGTGATGTTGGTGTCGACCGTAGCCAGAAATTCGATCACGTACATCGCTCGTTTCTCTTTGTCAATGAGTACGATGTCAGGCCACGAGTGTACAACCTTTAGCCTGAAGTAAATTTTGCATAACTCGCTCTCGACAATTGACTATATTTCTTTAGGAGTGCTCGGCAGGGTAGGGTCGCGGTTAACACCATAAGAGCCGGATATTTTAAGGAAAGCAAACGTTAACTCCATTGACAAGGACTGATCTTTTACATTTCTGTGAGAGTTCCCGAGCACTTTCTTGCCGTGGAGCTGTTCGAGGAAGTTGTTCACCTCTGCTTTCTTCACTTGGGCTTTTAGACGTGAGGCATCTAGATAGAGTTATGCACTTTCCTTACTTCTGGTGTTAAGATCCAGGCTAAGGGTCTCGGTCGC
>JAUMHM010085175.1:0-11808 GCA_032362435.1 Melikaiella ostensackeni
GTGTTCTTGATTTGGTGACCCCAGCAATTCTCAGAACAGGTCCAGCTGGCCTAGGTTGCTTATTTACGTTCAAAATGTTCGTCAACACAGACTATCATTTCCTCACGTTACAACCGCTCCAGTATTTCGTGGACTCTTTAGTGTCCACACGTACTTGTAATTCGTTCAGATAGGCTGGCCCAGCTTCAAACAGCAAATGAGAAACACCAGAGATTATCAACGACGATTTTACCTGGTTTTATTCCAGCGCATCGAAGGTAATCCATTTGCGCATGCTGTCCATCGCCATCACAGTCCTTTGACTTCGGGCTTTCTTGAGCTCCCTCAAGTCCTTAACTTCGTAGCGATCGTTAGGTAGGACAGCAGTCACCTTGAAAGGACCAGATACCAACTGGACAATGTCCCCTACGGAGAATTACGGTGGTTTGAACCTCTTACTGTCAAAGCGAGACTTTTGCCGTTTCTGTTCCTCATCGGTAACTCGTCTTGCCTCCTTCCACATCACCTTCAAATCGATCTGGTCCAGCGTATCTTTAATCGCTCCCGGAAAAGCATTATCTGCCGAACTTCGAGGCTTGTACCCGTATAAATGTGAGCGGGACTCTTTTCAGTGGTTCGGTTTGTGGTGCAATTGATGCTACTCCATACTTTCTTCACGTAGTCATCCCATCTATCTTCCGACCACCCGCACTAGTCGTTGCCAGCGAATTGAAAATGTTGAGATTCAGTCGTTCGACCTGCCCATTCGCTCTTGGGGTGGCAACGGCATTAATAATATGTTTTATTCCATACTCTTGGCAGAACTGAATGATACGATGTGACGTGAAGCAGGTGCCTCTGTCGCTGATGTGGATTTGTAACATAGACAATTTAAACAAGCAGTAATATACTTGACAACAAATATTCTCATGCCCTTAAACCAGTAATTTTGTTTGATTCACTTAAATGTCTTTTCGGCCGCAAAGTATCCTTGATCATCATGATACATTTCTACGATATTGAAGCGTGACGCACGGGGTGCCATCCACTTGCTTCCTGTTTCAGTTCTACGGAAAACTACCCCGCCTCTCAGGTTATACCTTTCAAAATATAACTTAGTATCAGGTTTAACATTCCCTTTTTCTAGGATCTTACGTACGACTTCTAGATCTGGATCTTGCATTTACGCAACTGCAATCCATTCTCTGTCCGTGATATCAATAAGCATGCATTCGACCGGTTACGACTGAGATAATCTACGTGTGCCCTTTGGGCCTCAGGTGGATAAACAATGTCAAAAACGAAGTCCTTTATGTACTTCTACGATCTACCTACCCGTTGGTTGTTGTCTCGTTTTACAGCCGTTGCACGTATGGCACATCAATTAGTAACTTAAGAGCCTCAACTATGTCGAGTGTTTCCAAATCATAAGAGTGATAATTTTTTCAACAGCTGTAGTCTTTCGACTGTAATAGGAGACAACTCGTTTTTCATCGTTCTATTTCCGTAATAGCATCGCTCCTAGTCCAACCGAACTTGCGTCTGTGTGTGGTTTGGTCTCAAGTGTAGGGTCGTAAAGGGCTAGTATCGATCTTTCAGTCAAAGAGGAAACAATTTTATGAAAGTCTTTAATAAACTTTCTGAAGTAATTAACAAGTCCGAGGAAAGATCGCAGTTCTTTTATATCAGTAGGCTCTGGGACTTTAATTACAGCATTTATTTTATGCGTACCCGGGCTTACTCCATTTCTGAGATTTCCTTGCCAGAGTCATCGACAGTAGTTTGAAAAAACCTGCATTTCGTTAGATTTAGGGTGAAGTTACTGTCTCTTAGAGCCTTTAATAGTATTTCAAGATTTTTAAGAGCTTCATCGAGGCTCGAGTCTGTTATGAGTATGTCGTCGATGTAAACTAAAGCGACAGAGAATCTCAACTCGCCGAACGCTCTGCTTATCGCTTTCCGGGAAACTGTAAGCGAGTTCTTAAGACCAAATGGAGTTCGCAGAAATTCGTAGTGACCATCTGGAGTGACGAATGCTGTCAACTCAACGGAGTCCTCGTCGATTGAAATTCGATGAAACCTCGATTTTAGATCTAAAGAGGTGAAAAACCTTTTTCCTTACAGGCGATCAATCTGATCTTCTAGGTGCAAATCGGATTTGATCGTTTTGTTGAGTAAACGATAGTTCACGCATAAGCGAGTCTTACCGCTTTTCCTTTTCTTCAATAGAATGGGACAACAATTAGGTGAATGATTCTCACGAATAATGCCGGTTTCTTCTAAGTCTTCAACAATTTTTTTGACAGTTTTGCGTTCATCATAAGATAGCCGACGAGGCCGGTAGCTCACAGGTTCATTGTCCATCAGTTTAATTTTCGTTTTCGTACCTTTATCTGCACCTAGTTTCTGCATGTTCAATGCAATAGCTGTAGGAACGAAACTAATTCACCTATGACTTTAGGGTCGTCTACTCCCGGACATTGAATGTCTCCCCCAGTTATACTCTTCGATCTTTTTCACCCAGGTTTACTTTTACCGTTGCCATTGACCCATCTGCAGTATTTCCTGTCTCGAGTTTTAGTCCAGTTGCATCTACAATTGCTTTGACTCTAGAAGTCGCAAGTATGTCTCGCCCGACGAGTATTTTTCATGATAATTGTTCGTCCGGAACTACAAACATTTCCACTTCGAATGTTATACCGACGATTAGGAGATGTAACCTGGAACGTGCGACCGGAGTCACTAACGCGAAATTGGAAGCTGATAGGGTTTCTTGCATTTGGATTAGCTTCAGTCTAAACGCTTGAGCTTCGCTGAATCTTATTATTGAACAATCGCTTCCCAAATCGACCATACACTCACTCGAAATATTGTTCACGACACACGGTTTGGTGGGCTTTTGTACTTCTAATTTATTTATTTGATACACATGCAAACTTTCTTTCGCATCAGCTAGTTATAACTTTTTCGATTCTTTATTTGACCTGTTTTTCGTTCAGTAATTCTCTTTCCTATGGCCTACCTTCTGATAGTTCCCGCAAAGCGGTTTTACTGAGACCTACCTTCCCACAGTTATAACACGCGTTTTTCTTTTCGTATCCTACTATCGACCTTCCGTTTGTCACGTCATGCGTGTTTTGTCTCTTGCCACTTTCTTTAACTTTATCCCCCGTTTCACGAAAAATGGCTAGATAATTGTTAAGTTCATAAAGGGTCTTGCAACGCATTAAAAGTACGGTGGTGCGTATTTTCTCATTATGAAGACCACGCATAACGAAGTCAACAATTTTATCTTCTGCCAAATCAAGCTTGAGTTTATTCAATTTTCCTTCTTTTTTGTAACAAAAGGTTCGAAGGTCCTGACCTGGAGTGTTTTCGTACAAGACTGCTCCTTTGAGCAGAATGCCAAAACTAAGCTCTTCCGAAAATTGTTTTTCTAGGGAATGACACAGACGGATCAAATTCGGGCAAGAACTTCGTATTAATGAAATTGTTGCCCAACTTTTTAAAATTGAATTTGACAATACTTGCCAGAACATCAGTGTTCTTGGCGAAATCAGAGTTAGTTGTGCATAAACGAGATAATTCCAAACTAGTCCTCCTTGCTAATTCGCTTGGGTTTTGACGAAACGTTTTCGCATCCTGGCTCCTCGAGGAGTCCTGCCTCCTTGCTGAGTGGCTCGAGCTGCAATGTGATCTCCTCAAAGTTCATCTCATGAACGAGTCCCAATCCTAATAACACTGGTGAGAACTCCCTACACACAGCATTGTCTATCACATTTTGCTGTCCACAAATTGAGCAGGAGTGTATCCTATTTCTGTTTTGTAGCATAGTCGAACCTTCAAGAAACCCGTATCGTTTCTAGTCAATTGTGTCCTCAAGACGACTAATTGCCCTGCTGGTCGACATCACCGATGTCGACCTCACGCATCGGATGCATTTGGCTTGAGATGGTGTGAGGATTATCGACTCCAGAAAATGTTTATATAAACATTCAGAAAGGCTGAACTGCTGGCTGGTTCGCGATCAAGCGGGTTGCAACAGAATACTCTTTTCAATTATAAAATATTCCTCTTCATTAACTTACATCAGTGTCATCATTATTTAATATTAAGAAATTATTTATTAATAATAACAAAGCATATTTCAAACTTTTTCAGCATGACCTTTTCCATCGTTAGCATCTTGAAATTTTTTTCATTTTCATATTCTTCATTAAATTGCTCGTCTCCCATATCTTCGTCCTGTTCATCACCGGTGGTTCTCTTTGCACTACAAAATGAAACCATTAATTGGTTTCGATAAACGTGGCATATTTGGCATATTTGCACAAATCACAAAAAAAAATGTATAATCTGAAATAAATATTCAAATTTTAACAATGTACATACGCGGTTTTTTGCAGAATGAAAAACCAATTTGTTGACGTTGAATTCAGCGTGATGATTTTGCGGATTTATCATACTCTCGAATTTTTCGTGTCAAATTTAGTATTTTCCTGATTGATTACATAAATATCACTTGTCTCATTATTTATTTCCAATTCAATTCTTCATAAAGTGAAAATAGCTTCAAACCTACGACTGATCTCTGTTATTCATTTCTGATACAAAAATTTTGAATTTTAATTTGCTTTAATTACATTATTTCTGATCTGAATGAATTTTTTTTTATATTAAGAATTTTCCAACTTGCATTATTTTACACTATCATAGGTTCTGAGATTAAGTTTTTTTTTTAGGAATTATGTCAGCATTCTGAGAACTGAGAGCTCATGTATTTTTCGATTCTCTAACCTAAGTATTAAGGTGAAATTCATTAGCACTCAAAAATACGAAGAAAATATCTATTTCTTGAAGCTACAATACATTTTTGAAGTTCTCTAGATAATAATTCATCATGAGAATGCGTCGCAAAGAGAATTTAAAAGATTTATCAATGAACATGGCAAGTACCACAAAATAAAATTATAAATTCGTCAAAATCTTTAAAGTTGGACATAGTGAGGGATTTTAAATCGTAGCTCAATCTATCTGAAAAAATATAGTCACGATAAGTCTAGGCGTTTTTTAAATTTTTATTTGAAGTGTATATAAAAAACTGCAAAATAAGTTACAAAGATTCCTGCTTCTAATTTCTTAAAAATACAAACTTTTTCAAAGAAGAAGAATTTTAAATATTAAATTCCTTAGGTACGAGGGGTGTCCATTTAAGGCTCTTTTTTATACCAAAACGAGAATTTTTTTGTTTACTTGTCTTTTTTCCATTTTTCATCATTCTGTAACTCGAACCATTTTTAGCTTAGGAATTTCGTTACTGTTACCGCGGAAAGATTTCCCTGATCAATATATGTAATTCCTTAACTTTACCTACATTCTGTCCACACTTGCGCTTGTTCGATGCGTTAGAAATCTTTTTCATCGGTACGTCGGCAATTACAAGATAATTTAGAAAGTCATAATATATGTTCCTGTTCTTGTATATACCTGCTGCTCTCAGTCTAGTTTAGATTAAATTTTCAAAGAATCTGAAAAGGTGAAAATAGTGAATTTATATTGTATGTTGCTCATAAATTAATAATTGCAAAAATACTCTTGAAAATAAAAAATAAAAAATGAAAACCTATCAAATTATTCTGAAGACCAAAATGACTTCAAAAAGAATTTTCAGGCCATGACTTTGTTTCATTCTTTTTTTAAATCATAATAAATATTACGAGATAAGCAAGAATCAAATCTTGAATAGCCAACCAGATGATACATTTTTTTGACTGTCGATACGATTTCTAATCCAAGCAAAGATCCCTTCTGTCGATATTTTGCTTCAGGAAAAGAATCGGATTTTTATCGGCAGTAGGGAAAAATCTTCTAATTCAGTATGTATTTTATCGGGTTTATCGAACATTCAATGTCAAAAAACATGTTTGCGCACTGTTTATCGGGTGTCAAAAATTCAGATGTCTAACTTTGCAGTTCAACCTTATAATGAACGCTCGAAGTTGTTAACATGGAGATGAACAATTTAATGTGGTTTGACGTGGTTTAATTTCAAGTCATATTTTTTGAAAAATTTTCAATAACAAATAAAATACATAGTGAACAAAAATGTTTGTCTTATCTCGTAATATTTATTATGATTTGAAACAAGAATGAAACGACAAAGCTTAGGCATGAAATTCTTTTTGAGAGCATTTTAGACTGTAGAAGAACTTTATAGGTTTTTATTTTTTTTGTAAGTTTAAGAGTATTTTTGTAGTTAATTATTTGAAATCCATATAAAAAACTATTAAACAACCATTGTCACCTTTTCAGATTCTTTGAAAATTTAATCCAAACCAGTCCGAAAGCAGCAAGAATATACAGGTATAAGAACCATAATATATATGAACTACCTAATTATCTCGAATTAGCCGATGAACCAAACATTCCCATCGAAAAATTTTCCTTCCTTAAAACTTCGAAAAAACAATTTATAACTCATCGAACAAGCACAAATGTGGAAATTCTATAGGTAAAATCAAAGAATTGCAAATATTGATCAGGGAAGTATTTTCACGATAACAGTAATAATATTTCTGAGTCAAGAATGGTTAGAATTACAGAGATTTCGATAAAAAGTAATCAAAAATGAAGTTCGCGGAAGATAGAATATGGAACAGAAATACTTAGACATTTTCAACTTTTTATTTTCGAAAAAAAAATTTCGTTTTGTAGTAAAAAAGAGACTTATATGGGCACCCCTCCTACTTGAAGAATTCAATGATTAAAATTCTTTTTATAAAAAAAAATCGTATTTTTAAAGAATTATAGCTAGAAATCTTTGTAATTTATTTTGAAATTTTTTAATTACCGAGGGGACAGAAATATTTCTTCATAGATGAGATTTAAACGCCTAGACTTATCGTAACTATATTTTGATAGATAGATTGAGCTACGATTTAGAATTCTTCAAAGGGTCCAACTTTAGAGATTTTTATGGATTAATAATTTCATTTTATGGCACTTGCCATGTTTATTGATAATTCTTCTAAATTCTCTTTTGGACGTATTCTCAATATGAAAATTTTTCTACAGGCTTTCAAAAATTCATTGTAGCTTTAAGAGATAGATATTTTCTGTAAGATATTTCTGAGTGCTAGTGAGTTTCATCTTAATATATAGGTTAGAGAATCAAAAACTGCATAAACCCCACTTCTTAGAATGCTGACATAATTTCTAAAAAGGACTCTAATCTCAAAAAGATAATAGTGTAAAATAATGCTGGTTGGAAAATTCTTGATATAAAAGAATTTCCTTGAGATCCAATGTAGGTCCAAAGCTATTTTTACTTTACAAGGAATTTAATTGGGAATAAATAATCAAATTACTGATATTTATGTAATTATTCCTAAAAATATTAAATTTGATCTTTAAAAAATTGTGAAAAATTCGAGAGTATGATAAATACCGCAAAATCATCACCCTGAATTCAACGTCAAAAAATTGGTTTTTCATCCTGCAGGGGACCGCATATGTACAATGTTAAAATTTAAATATTTATTTCAAATTATACATCTTTTCTTGTGATTTGTGCTAGTATGCCGAATGTATCGAAACCAATTAATGGTATTCTTTTGTAGTGCAAAGAAAACCATCGGTGATGAAGAGGACGAAGATGTGGAAGACGAGCAATTTTATGAAAAATATGAAAACGAAGATGAATTTCAAGATGCTGACGATGAAGAACAGATGAAGTTTGAAAAATGCTTTGTTATTATTGATAAATAATGTTTTAATATTAAATAATTTTCGGGAACGTTTCCCTAATCGACAATGATGTAATTAATATATACGGAATAAATGACATTCATGCACATGTTAATTCTAATCAAATGATAAGTACTTGATTTCTTTATCCTTTAGTCTTTTTGTTGTTCATTATAAAACTTTATATGAAAAACTACAGAAACTTTTAAGGATGACGAAGGCAATGTTTTGCTGAAATTCATACGACATTTTCGAAACAATGTCTCGGTAACGTCGCACAGGAATATTATTAAGACTTTAGAGCAATATTGTGACATTTTGCGGATACTTTTCAGGCACATAAAATGAGCGCAATTTAATATTGTTTTGTAATGTGGCTGAAATCTTCCAGGCCAATATTGCCTGGGTCGGACATTTTCATGTTTCTCGACCGTTGCTGCAATATTCATTTGCAATGTTTTCAATGTTTTAATTCAATATTCTAGCAATATTTCTGCAACATTGCATGTTATGTGGGTTGGCCTTCTCCTTAATATAGAACAATACTCTGTATTATATGTACTGCTCTTTTTAGTTTCAAAGGGCCCTCCTGAAAAAATTTCCGGGGACCTCCACGTTTCCAGTTACACCACTGGTGTGGAGTGAATCAAAGTGTTTATTCGTCCAGAATTCCGAACGCTTGGACCCAACTAAAAAGACATGCATTTCGGCCAACTTCCTACGTAACCATAGCGCTAACTTCATGCGAAGTCCTTCAACCCTATTGGTCAATCTAGTTGGCCATTGATTTTTAATGTAAGTCACAATAGAATCAGCCAATCAGTTGTCGAGACTCGAGAGTAAGATTCGATAAGTCGATAGTTCAAGTAGGCGCAGGTTTCAAAAAAGTCAACATTGCTTGCTTAATTATAATAAATTAATGCAACAGGTGAGTTAGGAAGACTAGGAAAGGAAGTTCGAGCACGGCAGGAGTCCGAATTAAGAATGCTGATGGTGAAATGCTATGGGATTCGGACAAAGTGAAAGACTGTAAAAAGGTTTTTTCAAAAAGTTCTTTGGAGGTCAAGCTATGGAACATAACAGCCTTCACATTTGAGAGAATACGTTGAAAATTCCCGTTCTAGGTAGCGGAAGGAAAATCTATATCGATATCATATCCGTGATTAAGAAACTAAAGAATGGTAAGGCTGCTGGTACAGATGGTATCTTCGCTGAAACGCTTAAGAGATAAAGGCGACAGTACTAATTATAGAGCGAATAGCCTACTAGGTACCGTGGACAAAATATTCACCAAAATACTTATTGAGAAGGTCATGGGAATAACTAAAGAAAGGATTTTTGATGTTCAATGTGGATTTTTGCCAGGGAGATCATGTGCGGATCAGATATTCAGCTTGAGACAGATCACAGAAAAATGTTTGAGAGTAAACAAAAGAGTTTTCTGTGTATTTGTTCATCTGCAAAAAGCTTTCGATAAGGTCAATAGATCTAAACTTTGGGTAGTCCTGAAAGAGTATGGAGTGAATGGTTGGCTTCTAAGAGCAATAAAAGTAATATACATTGGTAGTCAAGCGAGTGTAAGAGTGAGTGAATAACTGATCGATTGGTTTGATATTAAGCAGGGTGCTAGGCAAGGCTGCGTTATGTCCTCCTTGATGTTCAATATATACATGGACAAATGTCTAAGAATGACCCTCGTAGAGGAAGAAGGTTTTGATCTCGGGACAGTGAAAGTGCGTGGACTGGCGTTTGCAGATGATAAAATTGTTACGCCAGAATCAGTCGATGATTTGCAGAGAATGATGAGCGGTCTGAATACCAACATGAAGAGTATAGGTCTCAAGATTAACGTGAGTAAAACAAAAATTATTGTATTTGAAACAAGGGTTGATAAACAGTATGCAGCATTACCTTAAACGAAGAGAGGATAGAACAAGTTGATGAGTTCGTGTATCTTGGAAGCTTATTTACTGCTGACGAAAAGATTGATGCAGAGATATCCAGACGTATGAACGAGGGTAGAAAGATTACCGGCAGTGTACAAGCCATTACTAGAAGTAAAAATGTGACGAATAAAGCTAAAATTGCAATATATAAGTGTGTGCTTGCACCCACAGTGTTGTATGGTAGCGAGACCTGGATGTTTCAAGAAAATGATAAGAGCAAGGTGAACGCGGTTGGAATGCAGTTCCTGCGGAATATGTGCAGTAAAACGCTAATAGACAAAGTTAGTAATGAGTGGGTTCTCAAGGAATGTGGTGTAGAAGAATCAGTGTTTGACAAGAGTAAAAGAAATTTGCTGAGATGGTTTGGTCATGTTGAGAGAATGAGTGAAGAACCTTTAACGAATCAAGTATATTTAGGTAAAGTGAGAGGTAGCTCACCCAGAGGTAGACCAAAGAAAGAATGGTTGGAATGTGTGAATGAGACCCTGAAGAGAAGTAATATTCGAAGTCGTAGAAATACAAGAACGTGCATGAAACGATGCATGGAAGTAACGGAAGCAAAAGAGGTATGTAAGGATAGGGACGTATGGAGAGCAGTTGCTTATAAGAAGAAGAGTGATGTCCAAAACAAAAGGTTTTGGACACTAATGGGCCCGCGTGAAGAGAGTTTCTCAGTGGATTGTTATAATTATTTGCGTTATTATAATGGCTTTGCGGAACTCTTTACCTGGATTGAATGCTACAGAGATTGATCAAGCGACTAGTGTCGGAGCAACGTTGTGAGATTGATCTAAAACCTTTTCCCTTTTCTCCCAAACATCCCGTAACCAAAATTACCATACAAATTCCTCAATTCCCAGTAGTAAAACGAGACCAGAACCGAACGTGTTACGCTTACCCCTAAAGGGATTTGGTTTAATGGTATAATAATAATACAAAAGTAATAAGCTTTGGGGTAAAATAGAAAACGACATGTTCGTTTAAGACAGAATGGAACAGCATAAAGGAAGTTAGAATATATTAGGATGAGATGCAATCGTACGGGACTTGACAGAACGGAATGAGAAGGTGTTAGGACAGAATATAATTTAAGGTCCAAAATATACTGCAACACAATAGAGTATGATGAAGTAGGATAGAATAGTGTAAAATAGTTAGGCATAGGATTGAATAGGTTGAAATAGTTCAGACTAATATCTACAGGGAAAATTCGGAAATAAGGAAACCACTTAAATGAAGATAGGATAGAATATGACCAAATAAATTTGGATATGTTGTGAAGAAATAGAATAGAATAGAATAGGATATGAATAGATTATGATGAAAAGGATCGAGTAGGGCAAACAGATAAAATAAGTAAGGAAAAAGAGAAAAGGATGCAATAAAATAGGATGCGATAGTATATGATAGCCATAGAACATGATAGGACGTGCTGAAATTGTGCGGAGTAGCTTATAGTAGGACTGTATAATATATTAGAGGATAAAATAAGCCAGACTGTAGTAGCATATAACAGTACAGTAGACGAAAGAATTAAATAGGATGGAGCCGGATAGGATAGAATAAGCAAGGTAAAATTAAATAGAACCAGACAATATAAGTACTATATAGTAAAGCATGCCATTATAAGATAAGATAATATAAGATAGAATAGAATAAAGTAGAATATAATAGAATTTAGTAATAGATTTTGATGCGATTGTGTAAAGTATAATACAAAACTATAATATAGGATAGGATATGATGGTACATGATGGTACGGGAAAAGAAGGACACGATCTTATAAAAAGGATGAGCTAATCGAATGGAATAGAATCGAATAAAATAGGATGTCATAGAATAGGTGGGGTAATATTGAATATAGTGGAATAGGAATCGGATATTATGGTGTTGAAAATTATAGAGTGTAAGAAATAAAATAGTATGAAATATAATATGAATATGATACTGCATAGAATAGAATACAATACAGCAGTGTACAATACAATACATGACAATATAGAAGGATTGGATAGGCTATATTGTATAGCAGTGTTTTTCAATCTTTTTGATGTCGCGACCCCTTTACAGGTTGAAATATTCTGGCGACCCCCTTGTGTCATAGAAAGCCAAATAAATCATATAATTAAAAGACTAC
>JAUMHM010085176.1:0-11808 GCA_032362435.1 Melikaiella ostensackeni
TTGAGACACATCACCCGTGCCATTCAGCTTTCGGCACGGTTGTTCACGCCTTAGCTTGGGGTTTTTTCCTGCGGGACTATCCCTGGACAATTATCCGCGACTGCTTATTAACTTCTGTAACAGTATTCAACAGAAACCCTGGGCACAGGGACCGTCCATCCGCAACCTGAGGACGCGTTCGGTGGCTTTGTCGTAGGCCCTTCGGTTCGACTCCAAAGGAACCGAACCGAACCGAATATATATATATATTGGTGGAATATAAAAATAGAAAAGAGAATTTGCGAACATAAAAAATAAATACTGTTTATAGAGCTTTCATTAGATGCTTCTCATTCCGCTAAACATACCGCAACCTTGCATTGCAGAAATGTGAGAAAATTTGAGAAACATTCCTCCAATCAAAAAAGGAACTTTGACTGATTATAGTAAGGATTACCATTTTGAGTGTCAAAATTGTTTGGAGCTATCGAAAGTGCTATTTGTATTCTGAATTCATGCCACTTTCTCAAAAAAGGAATAAAATGCTATACAGATTCATAGTACAGATTACAAAATATTTCAGGAAATAAATTTTATCTTTGTCCACATTGCCTAGTGTTTATGAAAAACAGGCGTCATTTCGATTAGCGTCACCTGCACGTATGCAAGAAAAATTTATAATTCTTACTTCTATTTTTTGTTACGTGTACATGTTACAATCTTAATTTTTAAAAGTTGAGGGGCATCCTATATACATCCACAGTCAGTGCCCTATAAAGAAGTGTTAGTAGAACCATTGTAAACATTTGCCATGGGTATACTATCAATAGATTCGGCATAGGCCTTAGTATTACCCTTACCCAAATCCGGAAGTAATATAATTGATTCTGGCTTAAAAAAAACACGAACATCTCCTAAATTAGAACCGCCAATGAGGGCCTTTTTCATGAGGACGCCCATATATGTCTATGAATTTAAACCTTTTAGTAGATTTCATATCAAACTTATTTGTTACAGTATATAGTTAAATACCAATGAAACTACCAAATAAATTTTTCATATGTCTAGTGTAATAATCAAACAGTAGAATAGTACTATTTGATTTTCATTTAAGTCAATCAATTTAATTGACTATATTAGAGGAGAGTTGGGTAGTACCGGCCACTTGAACTTTTCAAATAATAATTATCAATGAAAGAGTTTTTTAAAAATCTAGCGTGAACTTTGAATAGGATAACTCCATTCTGTTATTTTTAATGTAAAAAATGACGCTGGGATCTCAAGAGTGGTCCCATTTCAATACAACTCGAGACTGTTTTCTTCTGAGTCTTAAATAATACCTGAAATTAGCCCTGAAATAATTCCTTTTTTTTACAGTGAATGCATAACGAGTATTGAGAAACTTTACTTTTAGCATTTTTTTGGATTTTTAGAAAGCATCATACGAAATCATGCAGATAAAAAATGCGTTTTCATAATGTTTAGTAATGGAAATTTATCATCCGATATGATTTGTTAATATTTCAAATTAATTATATCATGGCCAATATAATTTGAATGCGATTAAAGAAACGAAGTTTTTTCCGCAGTAAATCCTGATAATCGGCATTTATTGCATTTCTTAAGGCGTTTAAGGCATTTGTTTACATGATTTGTTCAGAAAAAATTGCATAAAATATTGGAGGACAACTTTTCATCATCGGCAAGATAGTTTTTAGACAATTAGACGAAAAAACGATATATTTTTCCCATAAATGTCGATAAATAGCATCTGCTCATATCACTTATTGTTCAAACAATACATTAAAAAAATTGGATGAGTTTGGATCACTAAACGACGTGGCTAATTTAATTTGAAGGCAGCAGCAAAGAACGATATTTTTTCCTGTGAATGTCGAGAATAAGAATTATTTTACATAATTTTCTAAACAAAATCACAAACAAATATCAGTTGACAAATTTTCTTCAATTAACATCACTGACAAAATAGTTTGTACAGTATAAGAAAAAAAAACAATCATTTTTTGCACACAAATACCGATAATGAACATTTATTTATATAATTCCTTTGAAAAATTATGAAAAGATATTATTAAATATTATTAAATGTATTTGTCAACAATTTTTTTTCTTCCATGCATCCCTGCGCATTAAATACAAGCGATACTGAGCAAAGAAAGAAATTTATCAAGAAGATAAAAACTTAAGTCGTAAAAACTGGAATCTTTTTCTCTCTTCGCAATAACATAAAAGTTTAAGCAAATAAAAAATTAAAAAATTGACTGTCATAATTCACTTGTAAATTGAATGCTGAATTCTTCTATGGAAAATCCAAAATCAGTAATGAATTACTTTCTACAAGTTACTTGGACCTCTGTTTTTTTGTTTCGCTCTACTCTGCAACGCCAGAGTGGTCGTTTTAGACGGTCACCCCAAAAGAGGTTTTTTTTTTTAAATGGAGATATCGAATTATTTAACTGAATTTTCTTTCTCAATTATAATCTAAAAGTATATGTAGTCAACTGTCATTAAGACCTGTCAAAAAATTATTTTGTTGAAAAAATTAAATTCGAGAAGCATACGAATAATATAACTTTTTTAGAAAATGTCAGTACAATAAAGTCATAAATATTCACTATTAAAAAGCATTTTATGCAATAAAGTTTCATATAATCCTTTCGATTTGAGGCTTTTTGCGCAATTCTGTTACACAAAATGATTTTGCTAGAGATTATGTTTTCACAGATTTTTTCCAAATTTACTAAACAGAGACATCAAGTCATAGACTTCGATTCCGTTCTTCTAAGTTCGGTTCTTGGTCAAATCTTCAAACGACAAATTAATAGTGTACTTTCGTCAATATTGTACCATTTTCGCAGTAAAAATGGTTATTTTCGCTATAATATAATTCTCTTTATTAAAACACATTCTATTTTCTATTGAGGTTTTACCAATGTGTTAATTACTTAACAAGAATATCATAGAAAAATATCTTTATTCCCTGATATAACTCATAAATACTCTTTCCAGAGTGATAGCCTGTTTGGAAAAATACTGCAAAATTATGTCGTTGTATATAGATAACAAATAATGAACTTTTTTTTATTTATATAGTTTTCCGGTATTTCGAAATTGTTGATCAAAAAATAAATTCTTAACAAAGTTTCAACTTTAAATAGGATTTTTTATTTTCCTGTTCAAAATTTTACATCAGGATTACACAAAGCATATATCTGGTATTTGTATAATTGCTCAACATTGATTAGGTTACCCAAAGCAGTTCAGTTGATTATTTCCTCCCTGATTAGTATTTGCAGGTAAAATCGCCTTTTTTACCTGGTGTTTCCTTTGCGCAGTGACCTGAAAAATAGGTTCATTTTTATAAAATATAATAAAGATTTGTAGGTAATAATTTGATATACTAATTTATCTCAGAAATAACAGTGCGGCATGAACGATGTAACTCGAACATCCAACAGGTATTAACATTCTTGTTGAATTTATATTTGAAATTTTTTTACTGTAATTAAGGGCGAAAACCTATAGAAGTCTTAATAGATGAATAAGTAAATGAATAATTAAACAAGCGTTCAAGTTTAAAGAGGAGTTGAAGAAAATTATCAGTAAATCTCTCATGATAAATCAGATTTTTTCATAACAAAAGTATAATTTTGTTAAATCTTGTTCACAAAAATAAATTACTCACGGGCAGCTTGTGCTCTTGAATCATAATTAGACGTTGCTTCAGGGTCAGGTGGGCCATGACCCATAGGGCCTTTGTGCGTACTAATCAAACATACATAGTTGTTCGGTACCGAAGAGCCTGGAGATCCAATGATCGCTGGACGCTCACTGACGCATTTCCCTGAAAATCAATTTAATGATCCTAAATAGCTATTATACATTTACACACAACGTTTTGAGCAATTGAAATTGAGCAATACAAATGATAAAAAGAGAAATAAATTATTAGTTACAAAATGGTGTAAAAATATAGTTTTTTGAAGGAACAAACCGTGTAACAAAATCAGACAATCTGCTCTTTTTGTTCATTTAAACAACTACAAAAATTGGGTGAATTCAAGATGTGAACACTTTTAGACCCGATGAAAATAGGATAGACTTATACATAAAGACAAAGTTCATTGGATTTAAGATGTAACAAAAGTAAGACTTTTTTGTATGTTGCGAGTCAGTTCTTGTGCATATTACTTATTTTTCAAAGCACTTTTGAGTAAAATCTTGAAGCTTAATCTATCATGTAGCTGTAAGTTAATTTTTTCTAATCATAAAATGATTTTCCTCTCACACAGCGAATGCACAAAACTTCAATTATGCCCGAGATAGGATGTTCTTGAACTCACAGCGAGCTTCCAGTAGAGTCATACATTCACTAGTGTACACAAAGAAGCAAAGAAAAACAAAAATGAGAAATCGCATTTTTGTTAGTATTTAGGGACTTTTCAACGAACTTTCCTTTAACTGTGTAACCAAATAACTCTATTTATTGTTATATATGCGTATACTTCCCCCTTTTCTATAAAGATTCTAAAACGGGGCAATGATTACATTTGATAAGCACTCAACATTTCCTGACTAGATAAAAATGTGTCAACTCATAGTCATGAGATGTCGTCAATATCTTCACGTCCCGTTCAGGTACGCTGTGTCCATGTGTGCTAACAATGTTCATTGTATTACTAAATAATACAGTTTCGATCTATTCGAAAGAATAGAGATATATTTTTCTCGTGTTTATTTAAAATAACAAAAACGGTAACCGAAGCACTTCTATTCATATTGCATGTGTAATCATCACGATTGACGAACACTGAAAGTTGATGGGTACTCAGATAATCAATTTTTTGCGTTGTATTTCGTTAATAAATATTAATAATTTCTTTGAGAAAATATTTTATAAACGATAACCTTCATGGAGTTTAGTAATCGTCAGGCAAAAAAATATTGCAAAGTGAAAACATTTTTTATTATATTTGATGACGATTACCAAAGCCGTAAGGTGTTTAAGACTAAAGCACGTGCAGCTTTTATAAGTTATTATGTACGTCATTTATTTAATTTAAGTATAACAATTAATAAGTATAAATAGAAAAGTAAGAATTAAGTCATGTAAAACGCATTGACAAAGAAGTTTTTATGTATACCGTGTACCTGAGTGCATTGTGTCAATCTTCATACTTTAAATTTACCCTTTATGAATTGAAGTCACGTTAATTGAATTTTGATTATTTTACGTAAATAATTGAAAATATTCAATATTTATTGCTTGAAAAAAATGTTGAACTTTGTTTCAGTTATGATCCTTAGATTGTTTTAAAGTACATCTTTATGAAGGAACACGGACAAAATTGTCATACTTGCGATTAATAAATTACTTTTATCCTTTTGACGTTATTATCATTACTATCAATACTATTTAAAACAATAACTAATAAATATAAAAGTGACGATTACTGAAGCAACAATGTTACGTGCCTGACGATAACTAACGCGTTTGCATAATTTGAATTTGAATTGTAAATAAAAATTTACACTAATTAAATATCACGTTGAATGATCCAAATTATTATTTTTTTAAATATCTACTTTAACGGTTGAGCCCTTTGTTGAAATCGAAATTGTGCTTAAAATACAATTATATGCTTTTAGTTGTCATTTTGGCTAACGTGATGATTACCGGTGGACCTACCTTATACTCGAATGTACTATTTAAACGCGATGTTATTACAAATAATTCCATGTTTCAGTTTCTTATTCAGAATTCGTTAAAGAATAAGAATCAGCTCAATGACCTCAAAGCACACTTATGGGTCCTGAAACAATACCTAATGAGTGATATCTAATATTGAGGTTTATGAACGGTTTTTGAAATTTGTTTTTCATAAATCATGTTTATTCGGCGATTGAAAAATATATAGTAATTTGTTAACTAATTTTTAATTGTTCAAACAATTTTAATTTCTTTAAACATTTACGGGTTTCAGATAAGTCGTGTAATGACTATATTTTGTAGACGTTAGAAGTTTTTCAATCAATGATTACAGTAAAATAATTTGTTTAAATAATTTCACGATTATATGAATAACAAATATTTCTTCGGGTATACAAATTACCTAGAAAAAGCAGGAGAAACATTTTATATCGGCAAATTTTAGACAGTTTCTAATATTTGTAGGTACTACTTTGTTTTCTTAAAACACTCTTGAATGTTTAATCAAGTTGCAATTTTTTAAACTATTTATCATATTAATAAATTCTATATTTAATTTATATGTTTTATAAGCCCAAAAAGGATAAAATGCGTTCTGAAAATAAAATTAAGAAACTGCATTGTTTAAACAAAAGTTATTAGTATTTGAATTTTTAAATTTAGAAACGCGGATTATAAAAAATTTCTGAATATTTTTGTTAAGATAAAACAACAGAAGATACGGAATAAGTCAAACAAACAAAATGGTTTCTTCAAGAAAGTTCTAGAAAAATATGTTTCGACACATTTTTCTACTTCACGTTATTTTCGAGATTTTTGCTAAATTATGTATGATATCCTTTGAAATTTATTTCTTCTCAGAAATAAACTTTTATGGTGAAATGAAAAACAAAGAAGAAAGTAAATTAAGAGTTTCAACGAATTTTACATTAAACTTTATCCTTTGAAGTTGGTATTTTTGATTAATCGATACTCCCCATTTCGTCTAACTTACTTCATTGTTCTTCCATCAACACGTTGTTAAAGTTGTTAAATTACGTCCCTTTTGGTTTTTTATGATATTAAATTTTATTGTTGAGAAAAAAATAAATCTTAAAGGATGTCATGCATATTTTCCCAAAAATCTCGAACATAAAGTGAGATAGAAGAAAGTGTAAGGGATAGTAGTCTGAAAGTTTTTTTAGAGAAATAATTTTGTTTGTTTAACTTTTTTTGTATATTGCGTCGTTTTGGCGAAAAACGTGAATTTTCGTTCTACAGAATAAAAAGTTCTGTGTTCTCTCCAAGGGAAGGGTGCAGAGCAAACTATCATGGAATATAATCATTATATCAAAACGAATCTAGGAAAAAATCAAGAAAAGATAAACGGTGGGTTTTTAAGCAAATTGACTCTGAATATTTCCAAAAAAATCCCGACCATTTTGTCGATTATATACTTTCTCACAATTTCTAAGGGATTTCGAAAAAGTACAAGAAATTCTATCAGAATCATGAAGAAGAGGTGTACTGCCTACACTGTTATAGATGTTCGTGATTTTACAATACTTTGCAATACAAATTGTAATATAAAATTGCAAGTACCGTATTGTAACGCAAAATTACAATAAATTCATTATAGAATTGCAATATAAGTATTGTAATTTCCAAATATATTCTTCTTCAAATATGGTTTAAACATTTTTTGAATTATTATTGAAGAACCTTGAATTAAAATATCGTGAAATACCATTTGCTTAATATGCTGATTGTATCATGAATCTTCGTTAATAGACAAATCATTAAGAAATTAAATAAGTTACATACCTAACCTAAAAACAATTTATTATGTAGCAAATTTTCACCTTTCAAATGCGTTTTTGGGTATTGTTCACCTATAAGTCATACTTGATTCTTGATTTGCGTATGATCAAACGCTTAGACCAGCGACTTTTTATTTTTAATAAAAATATAATGAAAACCATGTATGCAGGAAATTTTCATTTTTCTCACAATTCCGTGCACAAAACATGTATCGTAAAATTACATAACGTTTTGATAATAAACTTCCAATACATTTATTGTGAAATTACAATAAATATTTAACAGTGTATAGTACCCTTAAAAAACAGCACAATTTTCACAAGAATTTTGACCATTTTTTGATAATTCTTGTTTTCAATTTTTTAAATTTAAATACTCATAACTTTGCTAGAAAATTTTTTTCGTCAAATCGGTAAGCTACGTGTCGCCTTATTCCCTTAGTTAGAAACCGACATATTCGAGTAGCAAATGATTCTGTGATCTGAGCATGGACTGCCTGCCCGACTCGACATTAATTTGGTTTACTACAGAATTAATCAAAATATACATGCGTTTATTTGATAATAAAACCAAAAATAAACCAAAATTTCAACTTAATGTCTTTTCTCTCCCAAGTCCAACCCGAAAATCACAGTTATTAATTTTGACGTGATGTTTTATTTTTATTTATTACAAAAGCATTTATTTGAACTAATTATATATTTTTTCTCAAATATAGTACACGTATTGATCCTTCGTTGCTTTTTAACTAGTGCATTATGATTTTTAAGCAATTTTATGTTTATTTTGATGCTTGCATACTTTTAACAACAAATCGTGCACAGCGAATAAGAAAAATAACCAAAAAAATAGTGAGCAATATATTTTATGACTATAATAGTGAAATTAGTACTTGAAAATACGAAAATCTATAGGAAATTTAGTGTGATAAAATATTTCTCCTGTTTTTTTCTAGGTAAACTATATACATGAACAAATACGTATGATTTAAATCAATCTAAAATTATTCAAACAAATTATTTTATTGATATCATTGATTAAGGAACTCATAACATCTAGGAGATACGTTCATTTCGCAGCTTACTTGAAAAATACAAATGTTTGAACAAATTAAAATTGTTAATACAATCGAAGTTCAGTTAACAGTTAACTGAGTGTTCTTAAATTACTGATTAATGATCATTTATGGAAAAAAGCTTTCAAAGAAGTTGATAAACCGCAATATTACGTAAAATTCAAATTTGTCACTCATAGGGGTTTCTTTGGAAAACCATAAGTGTCGCTTAAAGTTATTGAACCTCAAAATTCATGATTTATTCTCATTTTCTGAAGATTTCTGAACAAAATACTGAAGCATGCAATTATTTGTAACATATCATCGAGTTGAAATATTGAATTTACAAAAAGCTGACTTTTTCCCATGTTGAATTAATGAGAAACTTCATGGTCTCTACGCCTTCCCTTAATATTTACCGATTTGGCTCAAATTTTGAGGAGATTATTTTTTTAAATTTACAATTGATCCATGCCTGACCCAAGGTAAGTCCCAATGATACCAATACTCACGCAAGATGCGCTACCAGTCTTGGGCTAACATTGGTGAAATCTTGGGATGATATCGATAATACCAAGATTTGGAGGCTAGTCATGGTCCGTGACTGGTAGCCAATACTGACCAATGATATTGAAGACAAGGGTACCTTGGCTGCCATTGATGGAGCAATGATCGGACCAAGCATGGGCCAAGGATGAGTCAAGATTCGAAAAAAATTCATTTATAGATAAAATTATTATTTATACCGTAATTAAATTTTTTTTCCCAATCTTGGCCCATGGTTGGCTTGTTTTCGTCACAAGCTTTCACTAATTTTGGGAAAAGACTGGTGGCCAATGTTAGGCCAGTTAAAAAATTTATGGACGCAAGTAATTATTCATTCATGACCTAAAGATCAGCACTGCTAATTTCTCGCTGGGAAATGGACTGAACTGATAAACGTAGTTCAAGTAATTCCAAGTCCTGGTAGAAATACATTTTCAAAATAAAGCAAAATAAATTATACCTCTACATCATTTCATGTAAAACTACTAATTTTCACGGAAAATTACAATTATCCTGTATTGTACTCTATTGTAATTTATTATATTGTCTAGTATTCTTTTGTGAAAATATATTTTGCCGTGAAAACTATTTGTTGTTTCCCATAAGTTTCTCTTCAAATAATAAGATGAGAAGAAATGACCTGTATAGCTAGAAAGGAACTCTCTTTTCTTATTATATGTTATTTGTATCCATAAATACACAAGAGCTATTTAGTTGCAGAAAATTGTGACATTTTCTCTACTGCTGTAAAATAAGCAACAATTTTATCACTTGAAACAATTTTTTATCAATTTTTATTTGTAAATGTGCATTCACTATAACATGGCAATTGATTTAACAATGCTTACAGCACTGAATCAAGTTATGCTAACTTTATATATTCAAACATCGTTGCCTCGTAAGAAAATTTTTGAAAATTTCTCAAATCAACCATAAATTCTAAATAATTTAAGTCAAGTCCAAAAAATTTGAACAAATTACAACAGTATTTGATATAGGTTTCGAATCCACGACATGATTTCCCATGTTTCACAGATTATTGCATAAAGAATGTATGAAGGTTCGAAATAATCTCAACCTGATTGAACTTTGATTGTAAAATTTATACGTATAGAAATTAATCAAATAAGCTTCGCGGACGAAAATTGGATTTAATAAGATAATAATTAAAACATTCATTTGCATATTGTGTACATTTTCTTTTAAAAACACTGCATTTAATTTTCATCATTACCGGAATTGATTGAATTAACGCTGTGGTTGGCTGAAATTGGTAGAGAGTTTGAGAAGCCGAGGAATAGTGGTACGAGGAATGTCCAGAAAATAAGAGTACTCGATTTTTCAAAAAAAAAAAAAATGTATTTGAAAATAAAATTACAGGGTTTTGTTAGTATACATGTCAGCTATTTTTCACGTAGTCTCCTTCCCGTTCTATGCAAGTAATGAGCCGTGGCACAAGTTTTTTGATGTCCTCCTCGAAGAAGTTTTCCGCCACTGCCTTCTCCTACTTCAGGACCTCTGTTTTCATCTTCTCGTCGGTGGAAAATTTTTTTCCACCCATGTGAGTCTTCAAGTAGGTGAACAGGTGGTAGTCTGAAGGCACCAAGTCAGGGAAGTAGGCCGGATGGTTCAAAACATTCCAACCAAATAAATCCAAAAGTGCCTTGGCGGCCAAAGCTGTGTGCAGACGAGCCTTGTCATGCAACAAGCACACTCCCTTCGCCACTGTGACGACTGTGTTTTTGACTTCGGAGTGTAATGAGCCACCCATGTTTTATCTCTTGAAACAATAGAGCTCAGAATATCCTCACCTTCCAGTTCAAACCGCTCAAGGAACTCGCGAGCGCTGCGACCCGATTCCCTCTATGCTGCTCTGTCAGTTGTTTTGAGACCCACCTGGCGCACAATTATCGGTATCCTAGCGTTTGTATGATTGTGTCGTGTAAGAGACTTCTGGAGAGTTGTGGAAACCTCGCGGAAATTTCATCCACTCTCAATCGGCGGTCTTCACGAAGAACTTCCTCAATTTTTTTCACCAACTCATTGGTCAAATGTAAGGTCTTCCACTCCTCTGATCGTCATGAATATTTGTTCTGCCTTCTTTAAGTTGCGGCCACCACTTGAAAATGTTCGTTCGATTCATAACACCTTCACCATACACAGCTTGGATTTGTTGGAAAATTTCAGTAAGTGTTTTTCTTTATGCGTGAAGGAACTGGATGATACTGCGCACTGAGCACTTGGCGGAACTTCTTATTGACATGATTCACGCGAACTGGCACGACGGGGTTAGTTTTCGTACTACCGAGATCCCCCTGTGCTCGTTGTGCTCAGGAAAACTCCCTCTACCACTCAGTGTTGCCAAATTTGGTGCAAAAAATTCCCACAGCCCAAAATGGCAACATTACTCTTACTTTCTAGACAACCCTCATATATTAGTGCAAATAAGTGGAGGCTGGAAGGTCGAACAGGTTGTGGAAGCGTGATCAGGGCAGTGGCGGACTGAATATTTAAGGGCGCGGTATGGAAAAGACCGTTTGGGGCGCCAAACACACACACACACACACACACACACATATATATATATATGACCTGTCGCGAAGAAAGGGACCTTAGTCGGAAAGGCAAGATTTTTCAGGGCGAACGTTGGAAACAGCTGCGAACAACGTAGAATCTATGAGTGAAAGGTCGCTATGTC
>JAUMHM010085177.1:0-11808 GCA_032362435.1 Melikaiella ostensackeni
GATAAAAAATATAAGAAATTTATTATACTGAAAGAAATGTGTATTATCAAAGATTTTATTCATGTTAAATATTAATGAATTAAAATTTTTTTAATGAATTTCACTAATTGGAGCGTGCTCTACGACAGTGCATTATACGCCACTTGCAATAACTATCATTTTGTACCTATATTCACATAGTAGATGATCCTTATGACAAGTGGCGCATAATGCACGGTTGTAAAGCACGCTTCAATTGTTGATTAATTTTAATATTTAACAGTTGATTAATTTGAAATATCAGCATAGTAAAATTAAAAATTTCTATAATTAAGATTAAAATTGTAATATTTTTAATACATTTTGTTTCATTAATAAATTATATTTAGACAAATTTTTTAAATGTAAAATTGTAATTTTTTGAGCTGGAAAAGGGAAGGGGGGAGTTTTTTCACACCTAAATTATAATCACTTTATATTCACTTTTAAATTTTTTCTATAAAAACATTTGTATTTCTCTCAAAAATGAAAAACACAAAAGTAATCAAATTTTTTTTATTAAATCTTTTTTTGTCAATCAAACTTTAGAACGAAACAATATAAAAACAAATTTATTATATTGGAAGAAATGTGAATCGATCAAAGATTGCATTAGAGTTCAATATTAATAGATTTGAATTATTTTAATGAATTTCACTATTTGTTGCTAAATTTTAATGTTCAACAAATGATTCATTTGAAGTATTGGAATATTAAAAATCCAAAATGGCTTTAATTAACATTATAATTACAATATATTATATAAATTTTGTTTCATTAATAAGTTATAAATGTTTATAAAATTTTTTTTATTTGAAATGGTAGTTTTTCTAGCTGGAAAAGGGGTAGGATGTGACAGTACATCCCCCTTCCCCTTTTCAGCTCGAACAATTATTAATAATTGATATTTTTGGCAATTTTGTAAGTATTTTTTTCAAGCTGACTTTGAAAATTTAATTTGCGAACGAAAAGAGAATTAGTTATGAACGTGATTTTTACAGATTTTTAATTTTTTGGATTTTTCGGGAGAAAATATGTAACTTTTTGTATCCTCTCGACTGATATTTTACTTCTAGACTAAAAAGAAGATTTTTTTTTAAAGGTTTTAAACCAGTCATTCCAAAATTCGGAAAAGTTATGAAAGTAAACAATCACCAATTATAGCATTAGAGATTTTAGTTCACGAATTAAGTATATTTTATAATTATTGTTCTTGGGCGACAGTTCGGTCGTATCAACTATCATTCTATTCAATCTAAAAAAAAAAAGTTTACTTAGTGTTTGAAAATCAGCATTTAAAAATTCATAAAAACACCCAAAAATAAATAAAATTAATCAAACTTTTTTATGTCGAAAAAAATCATGGTACGTTTTCTTTTAAATCGAAATAAATTCCTCACAATGCCTTTGAAGATTTTAGTTTTCAGATAGAAAAGGCTAATTAACAATATTTAAATTTTTTTGTCTATTCTCAACAAAATATTTTCATAACATTTTCAAAAAAATTTTAATTTTAATTGAATATTTTATATGAAAATACAAACAAAAAAATTGCATAATTTTTGCATTAAGAACAACATTTTGAAAAATTCAAAATTTTTTAATTTTTTGAAAATTGATGAGGCAGAAATTTTCTCTTTTGCGTGCGTTTCATGTTTTGTTCTTAATGAAGAAAAGTAGAGGGTGAGACTCCAATATTTTTAAAAGTATATGTATTTGGAAAAAAATTATAAAACCTTTTTTTAAATGTTTTGTACAAAAGTTTCAAAATTTTGTAAAAATATAGCGTCATTATTCTCGAATCCCATTTTCTCGCTTCAAATTTGTAATTTATACATGCATATTTATAGAGTTTGATATAAAACGAAATAAAATATAAAAATTGCCGAAATAGCACTAAGTTTTATAAAAGGATCACTTTAATCCATTATATTAATAATTCTAAGCAATTATAAGTCTTGGAAAGATTTCAAGTTCACATTAAAAGTAGCATTAATATTGTTAAATCATTTTTATAATTTGATTTAAATTCTTATTGGTTTCAAAATTATAACTTTCTATTCAGAAAAAGTACTTATGAAAACGTAATTTATTTTCCTTAAAAAAGTACTCAATGATTGAAAATAAAAAAACCTGAATTTAAATTCAAAATCAGCGTTTATTTGAAACTAAATCTGAATAACTTTCCATAATTTTAAATAAAAATAAAAAAAAAGAAAATTTTACACTATTAACATCAAAAATGATCAATAGATAAGTTTGACTTGGGTTCTTGAACGAAATAAAAAATTTATAAAAAGATTTCTGAAATTTTGAGTAGTTTCTTCCCACTGAAATTTGTCCCTTGACAATAATATTCGAAAAGTAAGAAAATATTAGTTTTTTCAAATTTTGAATTTGAACAAAACAATTTGGAAATTATTTTTCAATTATTTTTGACTTACAAATTCTTAAGGTTATAAAATTTCTTGTTAATTATCTTTAAAATATGATTACTTAGAAAGACAAAAAAATAGAACGAGTCTAGTGAAAATGAAGAAGCTAGTGGAGCCTGATTAATTTATTAATGGGAAGTATTTCTTTTTCTTTTCGTAAATACAAATTTTAGTACTTAAATTAAGTATAATGAGTGATTCGGAGCAATATCTATTTTTAATTGAATTTCTCGTCGAACGGGTAAATATTCCTTCGGTTCGGGCCATGCATGATGAAATGCTTCCAGTGACGACCTGCGTTTCATTTCAAGTAATTTTTAAACAATTTTAATATAAATATACTGTATTAATGAAAATTGTTTCCTGGACTAATAATTTTTCCTGAAACTATAATAAAAGCAATCTTTCAAAGGAAAACAATCAAATAAGCAAGATATAATAAAGCATTTAATTTTCTATTATGACTCGCGCGCGAGAAGTTTCTTATCAGCAGTCAAATTCTCAATATAAATCTAAAATATTTCAGAGTTGCCTCTAAAAGAAAAACAAATTTTTGGTCGATTTCCGATTAGCAAACCTTTTTCTAGGTCATTAAAATTCAAACTTTCAGGCTTGAAAAATTTCTCAATTAAATACTGAATACTGAATTACAAAATCAAAGGATTCGAAGCACCAGAACTCTTCTGAATTTAAAGTCATTAAAATTTTAAAAATTTTAATCCATCAATTTATAAAACTTTTAATAATGTAAAATAAAAAATCAGAAGTCCTTTATTTCTCAACTACCATCTATACTGGTGATTTATAACTCTGTTGATACCAATAACAAATTTTTTCCTTTAAACTTTCTACATATTTGATAGGATTTTTCATAACTTTTTCATTCATCATAAGCATTTTCTGAAAAAATAGACATTTGACCTTCTAAAACGCGGATCAATGATAAATTAGAATTTTTCCATCCTCAGGGTTCTTTTTTCTATTTTTTTGTCTGATGAGAAAGCTTAGGTTGTTTCATGTAAATACCGTGAGGAAAGCACGCGCGCAAAGTGCGCGTTCTCGTCCCTAGATTTTTATTTCCTGAAATTAAAAAGATAAAAAATTTAAAAATTCATTATTTAGTCACTTTTTGAATATTAAAAGTTTCACCAATTTTTGGAACGATAATTTATCATTAATAATTTTAAATTGAAAGCGTTTGAAATTTAAAAAAATATATTGAACAACTTTGAATTGAAAACGTTCAAAATCAAACAATTTTAAATTGGCTGAAATTTTGAAAAAAGGAAAAAATTCCGAATGGAATGGAAAGGAATTGAACTTGTATAATTTCTTACTAACAGTATTTAAAATAGAATAATTTGAAATTGAAAGTGTTTGAAATTAAAAAATTTCAAATCAGAAGCTCTAAAAATTGAAAAATTTCAGACTAAAATTCTGAAAATTGGACAATTTCGTTAGACATAAGTTGAAACTGTGTCATTTCTAATTCAAAGCATTCAAAATTGAACAATTTTATTTTAAATTGAGGAATCTCGAAATCGAATGAATTCAGATTAAAATTTCGAAAACAGGACAATTGAAAAATATTCAAAATTGAATAATAATCTTACACACATTCGAAGCGATTGAAATTTGAAAATTTGAGATTGAACACTAAATTAAACATTTCAAAGTAAAAGCTTCTGAAATTCTAGAATCTTAATTTGTTATTACATAAAGAAAATTATAATGTAACATTAAAATTGATTAGACAAATTTTTCTGATCAAACAATAACTTCATCATCATTTTCACCGTCCAACATGGAAAAGTTTTCAATTGCAAAACTTTGAAATTGAATTAATATAAAAAACGTTAAAAATAAAGTAATTTTAAATTAAATTAACTTTTTTTCAAAATTCAATCTTTTCAATACTAACTTCAAAATTAAAACTTATGAAAGGCAAAAACTGAAAATTGGGCGTTCAACATAAAAATTCAGAACTCGAAAATTGTAACCATTCAAAATGAAAGAAATCATTCAATTACTGAGGCATCAATTTCAGATAGTTCAATTTTTATCTAGCTTAATTTTTAACTACACAATTTTAAACTTTTTAATTTCAAATCGTTTAATTTTTGGCACTTCACTTAGAATTATTATTCGTTCTTGTAATCTTGTAATCAAATATTTATCAATTTGAAATTATTAATTTTTTTAAATCTTCAACTAAAAATTGCACAATTTTAAGCCTTTCAATTCAGAATTGTTTTTCTTTTTTAAGTTTAGTTTGAAAGTCTTTTTCAAGTGAATAATTTTGTTATTAGGCATTTTATTGTATCTTATGTCGTTTTTTCCAAAAATTTACTTTTTTTAATGCTGTTGTTATTTTTCACGATTAAAACGAAAAGTACGCGTCCTATCAATAAATAGTTGGAATAAAGATTATAAATATAATTTAGGCGAACAGTTTTGTCATTAAACATTTTATAGTATCTTGTGTCGTTTGTTCGAAAATATATATTTTTTATTTTTAGTTTTATTTTTCACGAATAAAATGAAAAGTATGAGTCTTATCAAAAAATGGTCAGCAAGAAATTTGTAGACCTTTTTTAGGTAAATAATTTTGTAATTTTATTGTATGTAATAAAAACATTTTATTGTATGTACCTCATGCAGTTTTTTCAAAAATTTAACCTCTTTAATTTTTAATGTTATTTTTAACAATTAAAACAATAACTACGGCTCCTATCAAAAAACGGTCAATAACAAATTTGTAGATCTTTTCTTGGCAAAGATTTTTGTTTATTCATTGTTTTTCGTATCTTGCATAGTTTGACCGAAAAATTGAATTTTTTTTTTTGGTACATTTTTCGGTGATTAAAACCAGAACCGTTGGTCAAAAAAGGCTGGTTAGCAAACTGAAATTATTAAATTGAAAACTGACTAAAATTGAAACTAAACAATTTAGAATATTTAAATCTAAAATTAATAAAGTCAAAACTGATTATCAAGGCTTTCAATATGAAATTTTGAAAGATTAAATACTGAAACTGTTCTGACATTTTCAATATATAAATTTGAAAATATTGTCGATTTGGAAGTATATCAATAAAAAAAATTTGAATCATTAAGGCTGTCAATTAAAAATTATTGTACAATATTAATAGTCAAATTCGCAATATAAATCTAACATACCTGAGGGTGGCATCTAAAAACCTACTGAAAGCTTATTTTTACTAATAAATAATAAAATGTTGATTTTTTAACTTGAAAGTGTTAAAAGAAAAAAACTTAAACTTTCCTTTCAGTAAAAAAAGAAAAAAAAGAACCCTTAATTTAAAAATAGCCAAATTTAATTTTGACCTCCATTTATGACCCTCCCCCTCAGTAAATACGTGTGCCAACGACAATTTTTTTGTTCATAAACTATCATCCAATATTATGTACTTCAATATTAGACACTATTTCAAAATGAAACATTAAAAATTGTACAATTTTAAAGTCGTAACCTACAACATTGTGAAATTTTAAATTGGAAACTTCCAAAAATTAAGAAATTTCAAACCAAACGTTTTCGAATTTAAGCTTTTGAAGCAAAAAAACTTTAGTTTTAAATTGAAATTAAAGAAATTTTAAAAATGATAAATATTATTGATGAGTATCATATCATGTAGTATTAAGCGACATTCAAACTGATTGGGTAGATTTTTTTCGCTAAAAAAGGTGATTATTGTCCAAAAAAGATCAATGTAATTTCACCGTTCAAAATTAAAGAATTTTGAATATTGTGAACCTTTAAAGTTTAATTATTCTAAAAATGTTGAAAATGGTATGCTTTCTAATTGCAAAGCTTCAAAATTAATAAATTGAAACTTGAAGCGTTAAAAATTAAACAATGTTTAAACTTGGTTTAAAACTGAAGTATTCTCTCATTAGAATCTTGAAAGTAAGTAATTAAAAATTGATCAATTTTAAATTTTGCATCACGCATTTTAAAATTCAATCATTTTATCTAAAGAAAAAAATTCAACTTGAAAATCAACGATAAAGCATTTCCATGCAAGGGGAACAACTGCATGTTGCTTCAAGTGTAAAGATAATTTTATAAGATGTCAAACTGATGTATACTAATAAACTGTCACATTGACATGATAGAAAAAAAGTCTCAAGACAAAAAACACGCGAAAAGCGAGCAGAAACATGAGCTTCAATGTGGACAAACTGGATGAATGAATTTGAAGATTATTATTATTAATTATCTCAGAATTTATCAAATTTACGTTTTCAGATTCTGAGCCTCCCGCCAGTTAATATTGAACAAGAAGCAGATTCCAAAGGCTGTTTATGTATAGGAGGAGACTCTCAAATATTCAACAAAGGCAAATCCTGTCTCTTCGCCTTGCCAACAATAGTTTTAGAAAAACCTCTTTATTCTTTTCCAATAATTTTATCAGTCTACAAAAAATTGCCTCCCGGAGTTCTGCCAGATGTAATGTTAATAGGAACTCATCAAATCCAGGCAAAGGATCTTATCAACGCAGTTCTTAGCAATCGAGTCTTTAAATCTACAGCTTCCTCAAAAACCAGCAAAGAAACTTACAAAATCACAACAGCAACTGGACAGGCAGTCGGCGAAGTCACAGTATTTTTAAGAGCTTCCTGCTTCGGGAGAAAAATTGTCACACAATTTCAAATTCCTCACAACAAGAAGCCTTTCCTATTTAAAGGAGAAAAAAACAGTCCCGTAATTCAGTGCAAAAAAATTCCATCTCAAATTGAATGCAAGGACTCGAATCTCCCAAAATGTATTTGTAAACCTGAAAATCGAGGAACCTTTGGAGCTGGAGAAGCTCCAACGAATTGTTGCCTTGCTCCACCATATTCTCGAGTATCCATAAAGTCTGTGAGAAACAAAACGTCTGATGAAAATTTCAGACCTTGTTGTCCATCCTCAAAGAGTCCTGGAAATATTGGATATTCTGGAAAATCTCCAATGATTTCGAGTGGAGCTTGTCCTCCTCATCTTCAGCAAAAGCAATATCAACAATATTCAATGGGAGGCAGTCAATATCCTTGTGTTGGAAATTCAGGAGCCACAAGACTGAATTATGGACAAACAAATAATTTACAAATGAATGAACCAGCAGTTCGCAAATGTGCTTGCACAGTCAAGATGGAAAAACGCTGTGGTTGCAGTTGGAAGGCATAAATCAAATTTGTCGATTAGATATTCTGAATCACTCGGCTTTCTTTGTTGATAATTCTCGATCTTTAATGAATGTAAATTTATCAATAGTAGACCGTTTAAATAACTAAATGTATGTTTTAGCGTTTGCCTAGATAAATTATAGGATTTATTTTGAACAAATTAAATTTGGTGTTTTTATTAATCAGAGAGAAAAAGATTTCTTCTAGGAGAAAAATTGGTTCTAAATTTTCTTCCACATATTGCATCCGGATCAAGACTAAAAACTTTGGGTGCTTTAACTTGCTTGATATTTTCAATATTTCTCTAATTTTCCAAACTTTTTTGAAAACCGTGAGTAATATTTTTTCTGAGTATATAAATAATGGTGCGGCTTATCTTTCAAATTGAAAGAAATAGACTTCCTTTTATGTGTTTTAGTTCTTTTAACTGTACAGTGTACAATATCTAATATTTAAAAGAGTTTTTGAAACTTTTTTTAACGTAAAAACTCAGAGGAATTAATTAATCATTTTCTGCAATGAAGAAATATTGAAAAACAAAACAAACGAACAATGAAGAATTGGTCACATGATGGCTTGAACTAAGCTCCGACTTTTGAAATTACATCTGCTTATGCCCATCTGTCAAAATTAAACATGTAAAATTATTAATTAATTTAAAATATTCTTGGAAGATAATTGAAAACTTCTTCAATAAAAATGATGAGTGCAATAGAATTATGTCCAACAAACTTGAGCTTCCAACTTTGTCACGAAAAGGTAAATTGCAAAGAAAGGAAAATTTTCCAAACTTTTGAGACAAATCTTGATTAACTACCAAAAATATTTAATTCAGTTCTTAGCATACAAAAATATTAATGCAATGAACAAGGATGAAAATATCAATCGATTTTTTTTCAGATTTTTCAATCTCACATTTCCTTGGCTTCTATTCTCTGTGGACAAATACTAACAGCTTTGCAATGGCAGGAATTTTTACTTTGCACAATATCTTATCTGCGAAATTCAATACTGACTATATTTATGAGAAATATTCCCACGGAGTTGAAATTTTCGAAAATAATAGAAGAAAAAAGATGGTCTGAGAGAATTGATATCAGGGAAGTGGACCTGCTCGCTGTGAAGAAGAAAGAAGCAGCAGGAAAGAAAGGAGGAAATCAGAAAAAAGGTGGGACAAAGAAAGATGAAAAGGGTAAAAGCGAAGAAAATGAGGATGGAAACAGAAAAGAGGGGGAAGAAAAACGACTAAGAGAATGGGAAAAAGCCTGGAATAAGAAACTCGAAGCAGAAGAAGCCGTAAAGGATGAAGCTTTCTGTGAAGCTCATGGATTTTATCCGAAGCCAAAGACTCAGACGAATCTTTGGATTCAAATGCATCAAGGGAAAGGATGTCAGGACGTCCAATTTTACTTTAAGTAAATAATAATTTAAACAATTTTATAATTTTCTGTTTCCTCGAATAGGTTTTCTTCAAATTATATAGTTTTTAAATTTTAAGCTCATAAAAGTAAAAAGTTTTTAATGATGATCTGTTTTTTGAAATAGGAAACAAGATTGATTCTTTGATAAAACATCCTTTAAAACTTCCTTTTTTTCAATCTTCTATTTCTCAAAATCAAGATTGTGGTGGAATTCTTCCAGTCAAAAAACATGTTTCGGAAAACTGGAATTAATGTAGAATTTGATCAGATTGAAATATTTTGAATTTAATTAATAATTTTGTATTTTTTTACAGAAATATACCAGTGCCAAAACCAAAACCTCCGCCACTTCCACCTTTAAAAATAGAGACACCTACTGAACAACCTGCTTCTGCAAAAGACGAAAGGAAAGATGGAAAAAAGAAAGGAAAGAAAAAATGAAAAAAAAACTTGAACGATGATATAAAATACGTTTATCGCTAAAAGAAAATAACTGATTTTTCATAAATGTTGCTAATATTCCTTGAAAAATTAAATTAAATATTTAGAAATTAGATTGCAAATTTCAGTATAAATATCGGTATATTAAAATTGAATAGCTTTATTGCTAGATTTTAAATACGATTATCTTTCAGTTTTACAAATTTTGAGTATTGATTGCGAAATAATTGCGAATTGAAATATTTGTAAGTTTCGACTTTTAAAAATAGTTGACAGAGTCTAAATTGAAGTGGAGCAAAAAAACTAAATTCATTTTAAAATACTTCAGAAACAAAAAGTTTCCTTTTCACGGAAAAATGATAAATAAAAAGATCCGATAATAAATATTTTGAGTGAAAAATAATTGTACTTTTTTCCCATACAATTTTTAAGAATGGTACGATTTTCATGAATAAGAGCTAATTTTTTCGGTTAAACAATTTATCATAATAAGATTTTTGATTTAAATGAGACAAAATGAGCCATGATCCACTAAAATAGCATCGACTTTGAAAATGTAAGTAAAAAATTGCAAAAAATTTCAACTCAAGAAAACCTTTATTGTGATTTAAATTAAGAATGGTCACGAGACAGGAGTCATGAAAATTCCCCTCCCCCTTGTTGTACACAATATTTTTCATAACAAATGCATGATTTCAGACACGATTGAAACACAGGATTAGACATTTTTAGATGCTACAAATTTCCCGAAAATTCTAGAAATTTGTAGATACTTTAAATTTCTGCAATTACCGTCAATTTGGAATATTTATGGAATTTTAATGTATCCAAAAATTTCCGGTAATCTTCGGTAGTTTATAAATTTAAGATAGACGAACCCGCATCAAATGTACAGAAAATGGCTCTTTGTCAAAATGTCAAATTATAATTTTTGTTTGTAATTTCGAATCTGCAGATCAATAATCCGAAATAAAATTTTCAAAAAATGAACAGTGTTTGCTCAAACAATTACTAAACTTCCAATTCTTACATGTGTTTTAATAGAAAAATTCGTCCATTATTGAAATGTTATCGTTCTCAAAAATTTTTTGTCAGATCTGGCTAGATGTCTCAGATTTTGTAGATCGGGTCCACTGAAACAAAAAATTTGTACCCATGAGCTTGACAGATTCACGATTTTCTGTATGCAGGATGTTTGGAGGTTGTTCAAACATCCTCTAAACATTCAAAAGAGGAAATCGATAATACGTAACAACCAAAAACACGGGAGATTTTTTTATTATACCAATGGGGTCGGAAATCAATTCAGAATAAACGTGGAAAATATATCCTAACAGGAAAAGTCATTGAATTTATTTAAAGGGTTGTTTTAACATCCCCTAAATATTCAAACAAGGAAACTGACAATTCCTAAGAACCAAAATCATGGGAGATTTTGTGATTATACCAATGGAGTCGGAAATTAATTCAGAATAAACGTGGAAAATATATCCTTACAGGAAAAGACTTTGAGTTTGTATAAAAGATTGTTTCAACATCCCCTAAACATTTAAACGAGGAAATCGTCATTTCCTAAATACCAAAATCACGAGAGAATTTTTGATTACACTCTTGAGGTCCGAAATTAATTTGCAATATACAAGAACAACATATCCTATCTGGAAAATTCGTTGAATTTTTTGAAGGGTTGTTTTAACATTCCTCAAGGAATCAAACTAGGAAAACGACATTTCGTAATAAGCAAAATCACGGGAGATTTTTTGATTATGCTATTGGCATCGGATACTAATTTCCAATAAACAAGAGAACGTATCCTAGAAAGAAAAATCGTTCAATTTATTTCAAGGGTTATTTTAACATCCCCGAAAGATTCAAGCAAGAAAATCGACATTTCCTAACAAGCAAAATCACGGGAGATTTTTTTATTATACTATTGGGATCGGAAATTAATTCACAATAAACAAGAAAAACATATCCTACCAAAAAAATTCGCTGAATTTATTTCAAGGCATGTTAAAAAAACCCCTTAAAATAAATTCAACAACTTTCCTGCCAGAATATGTTTTTCTTTTTATTATAAAGTAATTTCCGACCCCAATATCATAATCAAAAATCTCCTGTGATTTTGTTTTTTTAGGACATGTCGATTTCCTTGCTTGAATTTTTAAGGGACGTTAAAACAACCCTTAAAGTAAATTCGACGACTTTCCTGCCAGAATATGTTTTTTCACAACACCTCTATTGAAAATCCGATTTTCAGTACCTATAGAGCGGGGCGAAACAAGGTGTTCCAACCCTCG
>JAUMHM010085178.1:0-11806 GCA_032362435.1 Melikaiella ostensackeni
GAATTTTGCAAAAAATTATTTCCGAAGAAATTAAAACTGGGAACTAATCGAGAAATCTTTTGAACCATAGGAATATTTTTTTAAACAAAATATCGGCCTAAAACTCTGAGGAATGCAAGAGACGACAATAAAGTACATTTATGTACGTCATTCAAGTATAATTGATGTAAAACGAAATTTTTCTGCTAAATGTTGACCGGCGAACTTGTGCGTCGGAGCTTCGGAAATAATTTTTTGCAAAATTCCGTCTGAAATAAAGTACATGAACGTGGATTATTGTCTTCTAATGCAATTTCCAGACTTTCAGTCTGATACTGTATTTTGAAAAAAAGTTCTATGGTTCAAAAAAAAAAAATTTGACACACCGAAAAAAAGAGATCGGTAATATAGGAATTTGACTGTGTCACATGCCCTTAATCGAGGACGCCCACAAACAAAATTGTCACTGATGTAAACTAGTGAAATCAGTGTCATAGAATCAAGTCCAGTCACTCATTGCCACACTTTTGAAGACGAGCTTCGTGGCTTACTAGTGTTCCTCTTGTTAAACATATGTTGGGAGATTAAAATGTTGTTTTAAAGATACTGAATGTGCGCAATAAGTGATCAACACGGTCGTTGAAGCAATTTTCAATTATTGATAGGTCATTTCCAACAGTGATAGCTTGAACATAGTATTTCATTCCACACGTGCATGAAAATGCCATTTTACTATGCCTACAAAGCGGAAGAAAGTTGCAGTTTACAACTTAAAACTTTTCCGACATTACCGATAACATCTTCCTTCTGCAAAAATCCTCAAGGAAATCCGCGAGTATCAACTGATTGATTCACGGATTCCCTTGAGGAATCTGAAATTACGCGCAGGTTTTAACGAGAGATTTGAAAACAGTTCTTAAAAGTGACGGTTATAATAATTAATCTCTCCAAAAATGAAAAATTGACTAGATTTTCTCGTTCTTTTTAAAAATAGTAATAATCGCTCCAAGTTTTCATTTTTATTCCCTTCTAAGGCCATGTGATACTAACCTCAAAATAACTTCACCGACAATTTTTTTGCTGGCCCTCCTCTCTGTCCACGGAAAATGAGATATCGAGTTGAAACTTTGGGTAATTGAATAAAAGGCACTAAGGTTGATGAAGCTTTCTTAGTGTCTTTTATGTAGGTAAATACCCAAGGATAAAGTTCCGAAAAGTACATACCTCCCAATGATTTGAAACTGCGTGTATCCATGTATTTTTACTCGCTAATTACGAAAATGATAGTGAAAATACCCGCAAATTTGATTTTCATGGTGAAAACTATGAAAAATCCATAAAATCATGCTTTTTTGTGTTTATCTTAGTCAATAATAAAAATTTACAAAAATATTTCGAATAAAAGTTGTAGAACTTTTGAAAATACATATTTTATGTGCTACACATTTTTACTTTACGACTAATAGTTTTTGAGAAAATGGACATAAAGTCAACAAGGTGCCTTTCCCCCAAAACAGGTCGGAAAGGGGTAGGGATGCGACCTAATTTATTTTTGTGACTAGTCACAGGGGTGCCCCCCACACACAAGACGTTGGAAAGGTTTAGGATTATGACCTACATTAATTCGGTGACCATTCAGAGGAGTGCCGCAACACATTTTCCTACTTGTCTCGGAAATTATTAGTTTCTGAGAAAAACTTTATGGTATAAAAGAGGTGTATTTTGAGGAGGTCTGAAACTTTTGTAAAAAGCTTTTTAAAATTTTTTTATTATTTGCTGATATAAATGCAAAAAACCATGATTTTCATGGGCTTTTCATGGTTTACACCATGAAAATCGGATTCGCGCCAATTTTCGCTATCACATTTGTGATCAGCGCATCAAAATACATAGGTATACAAAGTTTCAAATTAATAGGAGGTATGCGCGTTTCCGAATTACACCCCTCACACATTTTCCTACTTTTCTCGAAAAATATTGGTTTTTCAGAAAAACTTTATGTTACATGAAATGTGTATTTGGAGTGGATCTACAACTCTCGTTTGAAGCTTTTTCGAAAATTTTCATTATTTATTGAGATAAACGCAAAGAAAGATCATGACTTCCATGGGTTTTTCATGGTTCTCACCATAAAAATCAAATCTGCGGGTATTTGCGAAAGTTTGTACTATTCGGAACAGCACCCAAAACCCGAATTTCGTCCATTTAACTTATTTTAGAATTTAGAATTCTTTTATAATGCATATTATATTGCATATATTGATAGTATCTAATACAAGTAGAACGTTTTAAAAATTGCTTTAAAGTTGTTTCAAACAATCGACAAATAGACTCTACTTTAATGTTCATGATATTATTAAACATTCATATGTATGAGGAATAAAAAGACCGTCATGAGAAATATCTTCTGGATAAATTGAATTAAAAATGAAGGTTATAATAAGTAATAAATACAAAATTACTTCAACATTTCTTGGAAAATGGATTTAATTACCTTATCTTATTTTTGCACACTTATTACTGTGTTAAGAAAATAGAATAAATACAAATATTGTGTGAAGCAAAATAAAGTACATACCCTGTGCTACAAATATAGCAAAAATAAAAAATACTGCCCTTAAAATATAGCACAAATAAGAACTAAAGTGTAAAAGAATAAAATATACTGTTCTAAAATATAATATAAAAATACACGATAAGAATATACTGTAAAAATATATTTGTTACTATATTAGCACAGTATTCTTTATTTAAGCCATATATTATATTTTTAGCACAGTATATTTTATTTTTGCTATACGCAGTACTTTTTATATATTCAATATTTTGAGCACAGTATATTTCATTTTTGGTATACCCAGTGTTCTGTATTTATGCTATATTTTTAGCACAACATATATGTTTTTGTATAGCGAAAATGGAAAATACTGTGCTGAAAATATAACAATAATAAAGAATACTGAGCTGATAATATAGCATACATCAAAAGTACTGTGTATAAGAGAAATAAAATATACTGAGCTAAAAATATAGTATATAGCCTCAATAAAAAATACTGTGTGCAGAAAAAAAAGTATAAGCTGCTGAAAAATATAGTATGAATTAGAAATATTGTGCTAATAATGTAGCAAAAAATATATTTTTATAGTATATTCTTATCGTGTATTTTATATTATATTTTAGAATAGTATATTTTATTCTTATACACTTTAGTTTTTATTTGTGCTATATTTTTAGCACAGTATTTTTTATTTTTGGTATATTTTCATCACAGTATATTTTATTTTTGCTACATTTGTAGCACAGGGTATGAACTTCATTTTGCTTTACACAATATTCGTATTCATTCTATTTTTTTAGTACAGTAATAAGTGTGCAAAAATAAAATAAGCAAATTAAATCCATTTTCCAAGAATTGTTGAAGTAAGTACGTATTTCTTACTTACTATAACCTTCATTTTGAATTTAATTTATTCAGAAGATATTTGTCATGACGGTCTTTTTATTTCTCATACATATAAATATTCAATAATATCATGAACATTAAAGTAAAGTCTATTTGTCGACTGTTTGTAACAACTATAAAACAATTTTTAAATGGTTCTACTTGTATTAGATTCTAGCAAAATATGCAATATAATATGCATTATAAAAGATATCTAAATTCTCAAATGAGTTAAATGGACGAAATTTGGGTAATTACAAAAAAGACACTAAGGAAGGTTCATCAACTGCTAAATGTTCATAAATATGTAGAAAAAAATAATTTTCGAACATTTTATTGGTGATTATAAACACTTAGCAGTTGATAAACCTGCCTCAGTGCCTTTCATTGAATTGCCTAAAGTTTCAACCTGGTATCTTATTTCACGTGGACAGAGAGGAGGGCCAGCGAAAAAATTGTCGGTGAAGTTATTTTGAGGTTAGTGTTACATGGCCTTAAAAGGGAATAAAAATGAAAACCTTGATAGATTATTACTGTTATTGAAAAGAAGGAGAAAATCTGGTCAATTTTTCATTTTTTGAGAGATTAATTATTATAACCGTCACTTTTAAGAACCGTTTTCAAATTTCTCGTTAACACCCGCGCATAATTTCAGATTCCTCAAGAAAATCCGTGAATTAATCAGTTGATGCTTGCGGATTTCCTCGAGGATTTTTTCAGTAGGAAGATGTCATCGGTAATCTCGGCAAAGTATTTAGTACCCGTTTTTTTTTTTTTTTTTGCAAAAACACGCCTTCTTTTGACAGTTGGCGCGGCGCCAGCCATCTTGGGAACCAGTATAGGCCACCTAGGAACATTTTCCCCCACTCAGCGTCACCAACGGTTAGCTGCCTGCACTCCGATCTCCGTGCAACCGAGAAACTCGGAGAGTGCACGGAGAAACAGCGCCCACCGGGTGGAATGAACTAACGCCGCGATAAGGTGTCAACTGTTCCACGAGGAGGAGCACCATTAGACGGGATTAATGGCTAATTATTAATGTACTATCGGTAATACAGATTGATGCGCATGCGCGAAGAGTGCTTTGATGCCTGTGGGTTTTAGACGTCAGCTTTCTTCTGGCTTGAATTTCCAAAAAAGATATTCGATATTAACAAAAAAGTACGTTTTGACTTTATCAATGGACGAAATAAGGAAAATTTCAATGAAACTACCAACAAATTCAAGAAATCTATCTTGGATTCGCTTTAAAGAGTTTTATATGCACAGATACACAGAACTTTCTGCTGTTTTCTATTTTAGTACAATAAAATTTTCATGAGAAAGTAGATTTCATTTCTATCTTGAAGATTTTTGATTTTCATTAGAAAATAGAAAAATGTTCCAAACAACATTTCATATTTAATTCTTCAGTGTTATTTTCAGGTAATATGTGAATTCAATTAGTATAGGTTTCATTATTTATAACTGCAGTTTTCCTATAAATTACCCCTGATGAGGAAGTCAATTTAGACTTCGTAACATGTTGGTGTCCAGCAGTATAAAAAAGACGGAGAGGAGAAAGAGTGAGAGGTTGGTATGTTTGACTCATTCTTTTTTCTCCCTCTTTTTTCTTTTCGTGGTACATTTATTGTAGATTTGTCTCTAATGTGCCGTAAAAGCGGGTAGTTTCGAAGTCTGTTTCTGATTTGTGAATTTTCTGGGTATTTCTTTTTTAGAACACAAAAAATTTTCATAAGGAAGTAGATTTCATTTCGATCTTCAAGAAATGAAATAAAATATCGTGTGCTACGCGGAAGGAATTGTTTTCTACTAACACTCTTCTTCTCGGTTCCTTCATACTTTCAGGGCTCTCCTTCATAAACAAAATGTCATAAGATTCTGAAATTTTCACAGAACTTCCGTATTGTGTCCTCCTGTGTTTTTCAGCTTAAAAAAATCGTCAGGGAAGTTTAGCATCTAAGGTGAGCAATGTGGCATTTTTGATATCCTGGGTTGAGTCATACGTGCAGAGGGTGCTGATTTTAATTTCAAAATATTCATGAGGTTCCTTTCGTGACCGCCTGGTGGCGCTACTGAGTATAGCGTGACACTTTTGTTTGGCATTAAAAAGACAAAATCAGCGTTTTGATTAATAGTCAACATGGAATAATAGTAAGGATACCAAATGGCAATGTGCGCGCGAATGAAAACTGGACCTTGAATTTTCGGACACAGTTTGAAGGATGACGTACGCTGAATTGTGAAGTTGCGCTTTGTTTTGCGTGGAATCGAGGCGAAACTTCACAACTGAGCGTACGTCCTTTCCTGAACTACGTCCGGAAGACTTGGACCAAATTTCTGACACAAAGTTTGGTCTCCTTACTATTACTCCATGATAGTAAAAAAGCTTGAGTAGTTAAAAACAAACGAGTCGACATGCTGTCAGATTATTTATCATTCATTTTTTCAAAGACTGTCAAAGACCTCTGGCCCGCTCCTTTTCGCAGCGCCACGCAATTCAGAAATCCATCTCAAGTGAAACAAAAAATTTTGAAAGGTTGATTTAGAACCAATCTGTACAGATTATTCAATTTTTCAAATGAAAAAGGTGAAAATCCGAACGAATAACACATTTTCTAAGAATTGCTAATTTGAGGGAAATTTTATTTCTTCATCAACTGAAAAGAAAAAAGAGGGAGAAAAAGAAAGAGTCAACCAAAACCATCCTCACACTCTTTCTTTTCTCCGTCCTCCTTATACTACTGGGGCCCCAACATGTTTCGAAGCCAATTTAGCCTTCCTCATCAGGGATAATTTATAGGTAACATAACAGGTATGGATTAATGTCAATTGATTAGTAACGACTATTCATATCTGAAATATTAAAGATTGAGTATATAGAATGATAAGTAAATATTATTTACATCTGAAAATTAAAGAAATATCATTTATGGATACTCAAGTTCAGTTTTTTAGTATATATTTCATTCATCATTTTAAATGGTCTTGATCTCGATTTCGGTGAAAAATCATTGAATGACTCCCATGGTACAAGTGTTTGCCCTTTAACAAAATGAATTTTGAATATGTCAAAAAAATATTCAATAAAAGGCTTATATTATATCCAATTCATGATTCCATCCCAAATTCTGTTATATTTGGCCAAGTCTCTTTTCAAATTTATAGCTTTGTTACCTTCCCTTTTAATGAATAGCATTTCCATGAACTCCCTCTTTCTTTTATTTTCTTCGTGATATAGGATTTTAACATCATCCCAATTAAAATCATGCCCTGTTGTTAGTTTATGTTTTGTGAGTACTAAATAATATCTAGCACTTCTATGAAAATTGTTTTTATGTTCGTCTTTTCTTGTTCTAAGCGATCTCTTAGTTTGTCTTGTGTAAACTGCCTCACATTGCTTGTATTTGAATTTGCAGATTATATCTTGCTTATCCAGTTTTTCATATTTGTCTTTCCCTAATGTAATAAACTGGTTGCTTTTGAAAGGAACTCTATATGTCTCATGTAAACCTAGTCTTCCTAGCATTGATTTCAGGATTTTTGATATCTTACCAAAATGGGGTAGGACTACTGTATTGAAACTATTGTGATCTTGTAAATTTATTTTATTATGATTATTTACTTTGTTATTTATCTGAACAAGTCTGCTATGTATGTGTTTCTCAATGAAAGTAATAGGATAATGGTTTTGAAAAAGAATCTGTTTGCACAATTTAATATTATTCAGTACTTACAAAAGATAAACTTACAACAGGGCATGATTTTAATTGGGATGATGTTGAAATCCTATATCACGAAAAAAATCAAAGAAAGAGGGAGTTCATGGAAATGCTATTCATCAAAAGGGAAGGTGACAAAACTATAAATTTAAAAAGAGACTTGGCCAAATATAACAGAATTTGGGATGGAATTATCCCTGATGAGGAAGTCTAAATTGGCTTCGAAACATTTTGGGTCCCCAGTAGTATAAAAAGGACGGAGGAAAGAAAAAATGTGAGGATGGTTTTGGTTGACTCTTTTTTCTCCCTTGTTTTTCTTTTCAGTTGTGTACATTTAATGTGCACCTGTCTCTAATGAGCCGGAAATAACGGACAGTCCAAAAGTCTATTTTTGATTTGTGAAATTTTTGGGTGTTTCCTTTTTGGTACACAAAAAAATTTTCATAAAAGAGTAGATTTTATTTCGATCTTATGACAAAAAAAAAATGTTGATTATTTTGTTTTGTTTCTATTCTCATATTCTGTTAGCCGTCACAAACTTTTCACTTGGTTATACCTGTAGTTTACGTTGCATTATTCAAAATAGCGAAATTCACGCTCGAACTATGTTTGTGAATTACACTGATGCAATTGTGAACGATATATATTATGTGAATCAATCTGCCTTTTATGTAATTATTGTTAAAAGATGAACGGATCAAATATCATATGTTATAAGGGATTTAATAAAGTTTTCCGTTCATGTGTTACCTGAAGAACTTTGTTTACAAGCAGTGTCGAATGCAAATTTAGAATCCTCAAACGATTAAATGAAAAAACATTTGTAAACAATGCAATTGCAGAGCGGCAAATAATAATCGACGTCAATCAAAAAGATGTGCTTGTATTAGGGCCGAAATGAAGTGTAACTCTCGTTGCAACCAAAGTGCGTTCTGTTCCAACAAATAATTTATATCTTTGTTATTTAATTGATAGAAGTGCAGGTTCAATTAAAACTGTAAGAGTTTCATTTTCAAGTAAAAAAAAAAAACGTTCAGGCAGAAATTTGAAAACCGCCGAAGAGCTGCAAACGGTAGACAACTACTTATAATGTAGTAAATTTAATTGTGTATCCGCCGTTTGATAATTTTTATTAGGTGTCAGATAAATGCAGTTTACAACTACTGTTTGCAGCGTTTTTATAAAACTTGGGATGACTGTGTACTTGATACTTAAAATTTTATTGTAGTTAATGGATATCTTTCCAATTAAGCTCTCAAGGAATTATGTAACAAAATGGACTAATTCTATGCTTAAATTTCAAATTCTCCTAAATACCTGAAGCGCTCTAGAAATTTGGAGAAATAATTAGAAAGTGTTCTAAATTCCTGAGTAAACCAGGAGTTCAGAGAAATGGTAACACCTGAATGGAAGACTTTCCCAAACCCCGTTTTTTTTCATCATATATTATTGACATTAATGACATTACACTATTCAATTCCTACTAATTGTCCTTGATCAGCGGCTGAGAGAGAGTTTCAACTGATCTAGTAATCTTGCATATTTTCAAATTTTATATATATATATATATATATATATATATATTTTTAAATTTTATTTTTTCTTTTCGGGAATTTTTACTCCATTTTTCACTATTTTTTCTGCTTCTGTCACATCCTCTTCTTATCTTTTCCTATGTTTCGTTTTTTTTTTAGAGTGGGACTATGTCAGGTTATAAATATTGGTTCATTGACAGATTGATTAATAAATTCTATATATTCGCAACAAAGAGCAAAACTTCACACATTTAATTCACTGAAATCGATACACCAGCTGCCGTTACACTAGCGGCAATTTTTCGAAAATTGATATAAATATTGAAGTAAAGGGAATTTTTCATTTTGAATCTGTTAGTACATTCATATCATTTAAAATGAGATATCTACGATGCATGTGATTAATTTAGTTTGATTTCAAAAGCTGAGTTTATGTGATTTATAATTAGACATTTTTGAAATATGATGATTAAATTATATACTATTCTTTTAATTTCGTCAAAATTTTTATTTCTTTTTGTTCTTTTATTTTATTTTATAATTCAGATAAATTTATAATTTTTTAATGTTTAAAATTTTGATATCACATATTATTGGATTATGAATTTAATTTTTTATTTAAGTAGATATATTTATGTTTTTTCATCACCCATAAGTCAAACAGTATTCATAAATAATTGTTTGAATTTTTTAAACAATATAGTATTCATCAAAAATATTTTTTAAATATTATTAGTCACAAATGGAATCATTCACTTATTTAATTAACAAAAATTCCTTTTTTTATATAATTGAAAATATTTTGAGAAATTAGCAAGATGAATATATGATAAGCATAAATTTGTCGCTTATTAGACATTTTTATTTTAAGAATGAATTTTTTCCTATTCCTTCTTTCTTGTCTTCGTTAATTACTGATAATCGTGTGGTTTCCAATATTCGCAATTCAAACATCACATTCCCTACGCTGCACTCAGACTTTATTGGAGATCCACATATGTTTCATCGATATGAATACTCTGTAAATTTAGAAATCTTTTTCTCAAAAAAATATAAATTTGAAATTATTTTCTTATTTGCACATAAAATATTGAAATTTACTTACTTACGTTGTTGAGTTTAAGTTTTCCGATTGTTACTCAATATTAGGAGTATCTCATATCGAGCATTCAATTTATACCAATAATTGTTGCATAAGTAAAAGTGCATGGACTGATTTTTACATACTTTCTTCGTATACCATGATCCACTTTTCAAGTCTATGCAAACCTTTTCACAATAGAAAAAAAAATTACATATAATTTTATTTGAACTCACATTTTTAATGTATATAACAGTTGTAATATATTTGATGAAAATTACAATTTTTTGTCAAAAAATTTCATGAAATCAATTCTGTCGTTTGCAGTTGATTAACATTACATTTTCTGAAATAATTTTCATTTTTCAATAATAAACAAAATAATAATTCATTATCAATGTCAATTTGTGATATGATATATTATAACATTTTCAATTGTCTCTTGTTAATTGATGTTAAAATTACAAAATATATATAAATCGTAACAATTATGATTTTTTTTTAAATTTAAATTTTATTAATTACTTTTGATAAATTATTTCAAGTTTTTTGGTTGAAAAAAAAATTATAATGATAAAATATATGTTTCGGTACGTTTACAGAAATTTTTGTACAAATATAAGCATATTTCATGTAATATCATTCATCCTTTAAAATATTATAGTTCTTTAAAATTATTGAATATTTTTCATTACAAATACATTGCCGTACAAAATTTTTTGACCGACTGTTTTTTGATAACTGATCAAGTTGTCTTAATTTTAATTATGACAGAGTTAAAAAAATTTCTCTTTAAAGGGTTGAATCTTTTCCAAATTCTGTATAAAATTAGCTCAGGGTTAAGCAAATTTGTCTATTTTTCAAGTATGGTAGATGTTGCAAAAATAGTTTAAATTTCAATGTTTTTTCAAATGTTCAATTACTTATGAAATAATCAACGTTTTGTAATGGTTTTTAGGCTCATTTTAAAGCTATTTTTTTATGAGTATAAATTAAAAAAAATTCTTGTCACATTAAAAGAAGTTGAAGTTGTAACAAAAAAGTTGCAAAAGTTGCGATATTCTTTGTGGTAAGAACAATATTCTTGTAAAATATATGAAATATATAATCATGATGTTTCTATAAAAGTCCCTAAAAATATATATTTATTCAATTTTTATTATGAGTTGTATACAGATAAAATGTTTTCAGAATTTTCAAAATTTTTCGTTACAAATTTAAGTTCTTGCAATATGAAAAGGAAATTTCTTGGATTAATAAACATAAGCTGTTGCGATACGGTGGAAAAATAAATAAAAAATGAGCCTAGCAACATTAGAAAATGCTGGTTACTTCAGAAATTATTACACATTCGAGAAAACATTGAAATTTACACTATTTTTCTAATATCTACTTAAAAAATAAACAAATTTACTTCATTCTGGGCTCATTTCGTACAGAATTTTGAAAGCATTCAACCACTTAAAGAGAAAATCTTTTAGCTCTGATATAAATAAAATTAAGAGAACTTAATCAGTTATCATAAAGAAATAGTCAAAAACTTTTGCAAGGCAGTGTAATTTTCTATTTGCCTTAGATAATTTTTTTTTTCTTTTCAATGCCCTTAAATTATATAACACTTTACATTTTTATATATCTCAATAAAATAAATTTTCATTTAATAATTACTGTGTACTTGTATGTGCTTCCAAATGGAGCATGTGCGAAATATCAAATAAAGTTCGAGAAAAAAAATAGAGAATGTCAAATTTGGATTGCGAATATTGGCAATCACACGATTGTCAGTAATTATTAGCGAACACAAGGAAATCACAAGAGAAAGGAATGTATTCTAAAAATAAAAAGGGCTAACAAACGATATACTAATGTATATCATATTTCTACATTTTGAATATATCAATATCACTATCATTAGATATAATAAAAATCATTTTTATTAATTAAAAAAGTGAATTATTGCATTCGTGAGTATAAAAATTAAGAGTAAAATAATAATTAAGAAATATTTGTAGTGCATATTACATTATTACTAACAATTAAAATA
>JAUMHM010085179.1:0-11806 GCA_032362435.1 Melikaiella ostensackeni
GAACTATTACTGACAAACAGGGAACTCGTGGAAAATTTGGATTTTTTTAAATTTGGGGTGCCAACTTTCTGGGGGTAGTAGTATAGCTATGAGAGTAACACTTCACATTTATCGGCCAAGCAAGGTTCAGTTCCATGCTCAGTTATCGGCAGAAGGCATTAACTTTAGTTGGTAATGCCTATATTGGGGTTCAATTTGAATTTTCTAACGACTGTTACCTTCTCGATCTTGCAGCGGTCCCGTGCCCCACTCCTTGTTACGTGGCCTTAGTGGGGACTCGCGAGTCTACGCGCTCCAGTTATCCCTGCTTGTTGGCAACCAAGCGAATGTTTTACTCGTTTGCTCAACAAGTTGACACTGGCTCCCAGCAGAGCTACGGTAAGTCACACCTATAGCCACGCCTCAGGACAGTGATATCCGTGACACAGGGTACGACGGAATCACAATGACAAGTCGGCGAAACCCTCTTGTGTCTTAAGGACACGGAGCGACCCAAGAATAAACGGCTCTCGATATTCATCTCGCAAGTGCCTCGGCATATTTCTAGCACGCAAGTTTGGCTTCGAGCTTACGGAGCAGTGATGTCTTCGCACCGCCGATAGTACGGATAACTTGAATAACCATTTTAACCGAATATTCTCGGAACATTCGCCGCAGCTCCCTTATGAGGTCTTGGTACCTCTCCTCCTTTTCATTCCACTTGTTAGTAAAGTCACCGTCGGCCGGAGCCGAGAATTCGATCACGAACATAGTTCGTTCCTCGAAGTCAAGGAGTACGAAGTCAGGCCTCCAGTATCCTATAAGGACTATTAGTGAGAACTCGCAATTCTACTGAATTCAGCACTTTTCTTACTCGACAATTGACTCTATCTTCCTGCGACCGTTCGGCAGGGCAGGGTCGCGGCCAACACCATAAGAGCGACAAAGATGGTAGTAAAGCAATCTTAGGGCTGCATTGTGTCTGTGGATTCAAGTCGTTTCCACGTGCGTGGGACACCCAGATAGTACGAAAATGTGCCTAATGTGCTCGGAGTGTACATGATAAGCTCTACACCTATCGCGCCACCATTTGCACTCTCACTGCCATCCACCTGTAGCCGCTTTCTTAGCCAGTGCGAGGAGTAGACTCACGTCTGCCCATGAGAAGCTAGAGTGTGATTGACAGCTCGCGACTTATAGCACTCAACTTCTTGGACCAGTTTACAGGGAAGACCCTGCTCTGCTCGTCAGTTAGAAGTACTATAAACTGTGCGGGAAAACATTCTCTAACCTAATCACAATGCTCGTGAAATATTAAATTTAAATTCTCTGTAATCCTTTTCCTAGCTGATCGTGGGAACAACTATGACAACAACAAACCCAGGTGTGAATGCAGTACAAAATGAACGAACGCGCAGAGCACCCGACAATGGGTCGGCAAACAGTGCCGATCGTCAAAGACTTGCAGGATTTCTACGATGCCAGCATTATCCCTGATCGCACAGGTAATATGGCGCGCTTGCACACTCTTTGGTGCCGGCACGCAAGGAGAAGTATACAGAATAGGAATGGATAGGCTAGCGACTTTTAAGAGTAAGATTTACGAAGATCGACACCCACTAAATAAAAACACTGAGTATACTATAGTGGCAGACGTTACTTCTATATACCAACATCTGGCCCGGATTTTCACCTCATATTTAAAGTCGAAGACGCCTATTCCGCAGTAGCTTTCGTTAGGATGCACTGTGCTCCTACCGAAGAAAGGCAACTTGTCCAACGCAAGGAACTACAGACCAATTACTTGTCTGAACACGCTGTATATAGAGAGATTGGTGCCCCTTCGGAAAACCAGATTCACTAGTGATGATGATGAGATAAGATAGATCTCATCTGAAAAACATCATGTGACAACTAACAGCGTCGCCTCCCAGAAGGGCGTCGTTCAGCGTGACACCATGAGCCCTCTTCTCTCTTGCATCACACTTCTGCCCCTACCACTCGCACTACGCGATTCTCATGGGTACCTCTGTGGTGGACCCAATACTCGTGAGCATCAGGTCACTCATATATTTTATATTGATAACCTGAGGATCTATGCTTCTGGAGCAGAGCAGCTCGAGCATGCTCTGAAGATCGTCGAGGGGTGCATACGAGAATTTTGTATGGACTTGGATTGAACAAGTGCGCCAAGATTCACCTAAACCGAGGAAGATTTGGTGGCGATTTCGAGGATCCTGAGCTCATGAATAGGAGTGCTATTAGACACTTTGGCGCTGGAGAGACCTACCTATACTCAGGAGTGCTTGAGAACCGCATTTGGGCTATAGCATCAGTGAAGGAGGTTCTTCGAAGTTGATACAAACGCCTCCTTCGACAGATTTGGTCTTTCATTCTGTCGGCATTGAAAAAGATATCTGCGACTAGTATGTTTGCCGCCCCGGTTCAACTCTATTTGCTTGGTGTGGTTCCAGGGGCGAAGCCCAAGCTGACGGCCCTCGAAATCGCAGCGCGCAAGACCATGCATATGCGGAAGAGCTTGCATATCAACTCGATCTTTCCGCGTTTGTAGATATACAAACACGGAATGGCGGGCGCGGACTTCTGAATCTCCAATGTCATTATTACCGAATCATCCTGGGTACAGCTCACATCGTCGCAAATGGAAAAGATCATCTCCTGGCAATGGTCAGAAATCACGAGACAGTTGGCAAAGGAGCGATCCATTACAACTTCGCGGAGAAGGCGGCCGAGACCCTGGGCCTGGATCTTAACATCAGAAATGAGGAAAAAGCATCACTCAATCTAGATTCCTCCCTTTCAAAGGCACAGGTGAAGAAAGCAGAGGTCGAAGACATCCTCGAACAACTCTTCGAGAAGAAAATGCACGGAAACTTTTACAGAAATGTGAAAGATGTCGCCAGAAAGGCGACGTGTTGTCACCTTGTCACCATGTCAGCTCAGCATACTTTAGCCGTATTTTGCGTCAAGAAGTTTTTAGCGATAGGTATAAAGCTTATCATGTACACTCTGAGCACATTGAACGTATTTTCGTACTATCTGGGTGTCCCACTCACGTGGGAAGGACTTACATCCACAGACCCAATGCGGCCCTGAGAGTGCTTCACTACCATCTTTGTCGCTCTTATGGTGCTGGCCGCGACCCTGCCCTGCCGAAAGGTCCCAGGGAGATAGAGTCAATTGTCGAGTAGGAAAAGTGCTGAATTCACTGGAACTGCGAGTTCTCACCAATAGTCCTTCTAGGATACTAGAGGCCTGACATCGTACTCTTTGACTTCGAGAAACGAACTATGTTTGTGATCGGATTCTTGGCTCCGGCCGACAGCAACATTACTGTCAAGGAGAATGAAAAGAAGGAAAAGTATCAAGACCTCATAAGGGAGCTGCGGCGAATGTTGGAGAATATTCGGTTAAAATGATTATCCAAGTGACACGTACTCTCGGCGGTGCGGAGACATGACTGGTTCGTAAGCTCGAAGACATACTTGCGTGCTAGAAACATTCCGTGGCACTTGCGAGATGGATATCGAGAGCTGTTTATTCTTGGGTCGTTCCGTATCCTTAAGACACACGAGGTTTTCGCTGACCTGTCATTGTGATTCTGTCGTACCCTGTGTCACAGATCACAATGTCGTGAGGCGTGGCTGTGGGTGTGATTCACCGTAGCTCTACTGGGTGTCAGTGTCAACTTGTTGAGCGAACGAGTAAAACATTCACTTTGTTGCAAACAAGCAGGGATAACTGGAGCACGCAAACTCGCGAGTCTCCACTAAGGCCACGCAACAAGGAATGGGGCACGGGAACGCGTCAAGATCGAGGAAGTAACAGTAGTGAGAAAAACTGGACAGTTACGAACTGCCTAGCGAATAGCAAGGGTCGTTTAAGGAAACTTGAGAGCAGAGCGGAGTTAACTACGTATTTGCGAGCAGACCAGGTTCACTCTATTTTCTGGTTGAGAAAATAGGGTACAATGAAATTTAGCGAGATCTAGTTTGAAAAAATAAAAGCCACTTAATCAGAAGCAAATTAATATGATGGAAGAATATTGAATACTCCCTCTTTTCTCTGATCTTGCGTGGACTCAGAGTCCAGAGAAATCCCTCGTTTTCTTGTTTATAATAATTTATTTACTTATTATCAATAATTCCAATCAGAGGATATTCGACTCGTTAAACTTTATCCTTTTATCTGTGTGTTCTTATATTAAGATCTTTCAGGTATTAATTATTGTGTGAATAAAACATCTCTACGGAGAATTAAGAAATTATTACTATAGAATAATTTAAGAATAGCTAGGAGCATAGGCATTCTCTGATGTAAAATAGCATAGCTTAGGATCTTTTGAATGAACGCATTCCTTCGCAGGGTTACAATTGGCGTCCAACGTGGAGCTTAAAGAGTAGAAAAAAGAATTGGGCTTGGAAAGTGGAATTTTTGGTGAGATGAATCACATGGACGCTAAAAAGGCCCTCGTGTAATTTTTCAAATGTGATAAAAATTTCAAAAGGATCTATATGCAGCCAACTAGTAGCAAAGAACTATTATCCCAGGGGATGCAAGGCTTAAACGAATATTCACGTGCGCGACAAGATTTTTAGAAGCGAGCTGCGAATATAGAAGAGAACGCAGTACCTCGAGGTCAGATAAAGAAATTTTATGTGAAACTGAAGAATAAATCGCGTGAGTGAATAAGTGTAACAGTTCGGTAATAAAAGAGACTGAAATGAGCAAAGCTGACCTCTGATCGTCAAGAACTACGAAGCGAAACGCGAACGAGGTGAATGGCCAGGAAAACCTGCATGCAACAATTATAATCGTCGAAACCGAGCACACTGAGGTGAATCCTGAAATGTCGACAAACTAACCAAGAAATCCTGGAGAATTGTGGGAAGGAATCCACCACAAAATCCGAAAGCTTGAACGCGCTACCGCACATTCAAAAATCACGGAACGAGTAACGGAGAACGTGGAAAGGAGACAGAACGCACCGGCCGTAATGCAGCTGACGAACATCAAATATGTCCTACCTTAATTCAAGAAAGAGCGAAGCCCCATTCGATATTTGAGATAAATGGAGCAATACTGGGAAGTAGTACGATCACGAGCCTGTGACGCAAGCTACCCAATTGGAAGGTCACTGTCCGTACGCCTGAAATTTGGTGGCAGGTCATTAAAATTGAGGTGAATGACTTGGAAACATTTATTATGAAATTTCGCCAGAGATTCTGGAACGAGCAAACGCAGCACGAGGTAAGGAAAAATTTAGGATTTGGCCGATACGTGCCTGAGGAGGATCGGTCTCGGGCAGCATATGCAATCAAAATATTCGCTCACGTCAGTGAACTAACACCGGCCCTTGAACAAGTTGAAATCGTCTGTAAGCTGGCGCGATATTTCAACGATGAAATGAAATATTCCATCATAGGGCAAAAATCAGGAAATGCGAACAACTCATCGAATTACTGAAAGAATTCGTAATGATAGGGGCCAAGAACACCGGACATGCCCACGGAAGAGAATGGAAGGGTAGAAACAACCCAAACTGGTAGAGGTCGCTCAATCAAGAAGGAAACTACTCGAAAAAATGGTAATAATTCACAAAACAATAACAATTGGTCCTCACGACCACAATACGGAAACAACAACCGAGGTAGTGGCTATCAAGGGCCACGACAAGGCCAAAGTGTGAGCGCGGCAGCATGGCCCATGAGAAAAAAACTCGTGGAGGCAACCATTGACCCAGCCACCATTTAAAGTACAGAACATGGAGATCAAAGTGAACTCCGAACAAGACGGTCTGGAGGAACTACGAGAGGAACCCATAAATGAGGCTGGAAACAGGATAGAGCCACGTCAATAAATAAAAATAAAAAAAATATTAAGGTGACTCCAGAAACCACTTATGTCATGCATATGATAACAAGTACGCATGACGACCTCTTGGCAGAATCCCTTCAAACAGCGCCGAAAAGAAGATCGAAATACTACACAGCCAATGTACAGGTGGGAGGGATACTCACGAAGGCACTAGTAGACACCGGCGTATTTTGACAAGAGCCGGGTCTTTTAACCTCTCACCAACATGTCTTGCAAGTGAGAGAGGAACAACCATTCATTGGAAGAAGCTACCCTATTCCAATAGCCCATCGGGAAAAAGTAGAGATAGAAATTTGACATATATTGAATCTGGGTATAATACAGAGATCGAAAAGTTCCTATATCAACACCATGGTGACCGTAATAAAAAAGGACGGAACCGTACGTCTATGTCTAGATGCCCGAATACTCAACGAGATATTAATTAAAGATTGGGAGAGCCCCGAACCACCTAAGGTTTTATTCCAAAAATGCAAGGGAATAAATATCATGTCGAATTTCGATATGACAAGCAGCTTCTGACAGGTGCTTTTACATCCCAATTCAAGACAATCCATTCTGCTCTACTTCCCTGATCCAAGGAAAGGATACTACCTAGAGACAGACGCTAGCAACTACGCTTAAGGAGCGGTATTATTCTAACTCAACGAAAAGAAAGAGAAGGAAATTATCCCTCTAGCTGGCAGAATACTGAAAGGACCCGAATGGACATATTTCACAACGGAAAAAGAGTTGCCTGCGATTGTCTGGGCTCTGCAAGAATTTCGCACGTACCTGCACGGCGCAAAATTGATAAATCGGACCGACCATCTAGCAGTCACCCTTTTGAAAACGTGTAAAATCGTGAATGCAAGACACACCAGATGGATCCTCGCTGTCCTGGACTACAGAATTGAAATGAAGCATTTACCAGGTGAAAAAACGTCATAGCTGACGTATTAGTCGACTTTAAGATGAAGAAAGCTACGAAAAGAATCGTGGAGAAAGTCAAGTAATTATCCATACTTCAAACTATGAATGGAAGCCCGAGATCGATGAGAAAATGAGGAATCTACCTAAAGTTCAGAAGAAGGATAAGAAGATCCAAAATTTTGAAAAATCGTCATATAAGACGAACAAAAAACCTGATACGATATCCTGGGAGGCACTCTGTATCAAACGGATGGATCGTTGTACCGCATCCACTTGCCGTAGTGTTTGATTCGGACATTAATATGGGAATGTCATTTCACTTATGGACACCCAGGAGTAGAAGAAATATATAGAATCCTACGTGAATCTTTTCACTGTGCGTGAATGACGAAAATCACCCGTCAAACCCTGCACAATTGTGACTCGTGTCAACGAAATATAATTTCCACAACAGCTTCGCAGGTGATAATGGAACCCGCCCTGTTTTGAGAACCATTAGAACTCTTATCTATTGATTTTATTGGTCCTCTAACCAAGACGAAGTTCGGATACGAGTACTTGCTGGTAATGATAGATACTTTCTCCAAATACACGAAGCTGTATCCACTTAGAAACGCGACAAGTGAGACAGCTATAAATAAATTGGATGAATTTATTAGGGCTGCAATAAAACCAAATGAAATTCTATCAGACAGAGGGAAAGGGGAGAAAGAGACTCTTAAAAAATCAACAAAAATAAAAGGACTTTACGTCATCCACAAGAAACTGGCAATGAACATGTACGTCCTTTGGAATCCGGTAATGAACAAGGAGAAGGGGCAATACTATGCGAACGACCTTCAAAAATACCGGAGACTGGAAGATGAAGAGTGGAGAGAGGAAAATGGAAAAGCAACGGTACCTCAAGGGCTGTGATAAAAAGAGAAAGCGTGGGTGAGTTCAGTTTCGACAGCAACGTCAACGATGCCAGACGCAATCTGCGAACACGAGCTACTAGACACCCACAGGAATGTCGCTATCCAATTTGACATAGACCTGGAGGCCACGTAACAAGGAGTGAGGCACCGGACCGCGGCAGCAGAGCGGAGTCTACTTCGTACCCTGGTTGACAAAGTGAAAAAAATAGAGTGACACGGGTAATTATTATTAATCCCTGTCTGCAAGCAGACTAGAGTAAACTCTATCTTCTGGTTCAGAAAATAGGGCACAATAAATTTATTGAGATCTAATTTGGAGAAATGAATTCCACTAAACCAAATTCAATTTAATATGATGGAATAATATCGAATATTCCCTCTTTTCTCTGATCTTGCATGGATTCAAAGTCCAGAGGAATCCCTTGTATTCCTAGTCATAATAATTGATTTGATTATTGTTACTTATTCCGGTTAGAGAATATTCGACTCGTTAAACTTTATCCTTCTATCTGTGTGTTCTTGTATTAAGATCTTTTAGGTGTCAATTATTGTGTCAATGAAATATCTCTACGGAGAATAAGAAAATTCTTTGTTGTATTAAATCTCTTATACAAATTTAGGATACTTTTAGATAATCGTTTCCTGCGGGATTTTTAGTGGAAAATAATTCAAGAATAGCTAGGAACATAGGCGTTCTCTTATGTAAAATAGCTTAGCTTAAGATATTTTGAATAAAAGCATTCCTTGGCGTAAAATAAGTCAAATTCTTTCGCTCGTGAGGCCCCGTTTCATTTATTTTATCAATTATTAATGATATTTCAATAGATAAGGGTTACAATAAATGAATAAAAAAGGGTCACAATATGTATAGAATTTATAACATACTAATTGGATAACTATTTATAGCTTTAATATTAATATTCTCATAATTTTTCTTGTGAATAATCATATAATCAACATATTAGTCAATTCCACTTATTTATTTAAATTGTCTTGGGCGCGCAAATGACAACCAATAAAAGAATAGATAGTATTATGAAAAAGGCTACTACTTCCGGAGATCTCAGTACGGCGTAAAGTGCCTTGTTTTGCGGACAATCATGTGCTGCAGTGAATAGATTTCTCTTAGCTTTTTTTATTTAAAAAGTGAATTATGGGTGATTTGAATGATATATTTATTACAGAAAGTGAAGAAGAAAGTTTTTCTGTATTCCTTGAATAATTATTTCCCTCTTATCTTAGAAAGGAAGAAAACTCCGATAACTTTCAAAAAATCGGAATCCAGAAAACTGGGGCAGGGGATCATCACTTTACCGCTTTCAAATTTCAAACATAATCCTGATGTATCTTTCTCATCTGTGAAACCCAAGGAAAGCGCGCAACAGGTAAATGTTTCAAGTATTCTTGAAACCGAACTCAACATCAAATTGTATTGAATCGTCTTTTCTTCATTAGAATTCCATTTACTAATCAGTTTTAAGATTTTAAAATCTGAATTTTCTTAATCTAATTCAATCATATCAGGTCCACTTTCTTCGATTCAAATTCCAATAATCTACTTAAAATATAGTTTCCTAATCTACTTTTTCAAATATGATATTTTAAACCTATACACTACTTTAAAATTAAAAAATCCTTGGCTCCAAAACCTTAACGTGCTCCGAAACTTATTCCTCCAGAAGTCCAATGCGATCCAGAAAAGTTTGGATTACTGGAGGGGCTATTAAAAAGCGTAGTCCTCCTTCAAGGTGGAATACTTTGAAACCACTGAAGCGCCTGTTACCACCCTTTCTCAGTTGAAACGTCCTCCAATGTGGGACGTTCCCCCTATCAACTTTTCCCCACATTCTTCGGCGTCTATTCCCTCACAGCAAGTTCAATCGAATACCAGTGAGCCTCGACCGGACTGTTCACACTAAAACGTATCATATAATCAACCTGTATATTAACTTCCAGTCGAAAACGACACAAAATTTCTCCCACCCTCGTAGAATGTTTCATTTTACAGGCTGATCAATGACGACTTGTGGCTTTCGGAAAAAGACGATGAGGATGATTGTCAAGTCACATTAGAAATCCATTCTCCTACCACCTCACCTTCTACTACCCCTTCACTTTCACTACCCCTTCACCTGCATTTAGCTTCATAACTCCTCCTCAACCTTCTCTCTCTATTTTGATAATCAATCCTAAGGTACAATATTATCCTTCGAAACGCAGAGCCGTGACGATCATGTGAAATATCTATTGGACTTGTGGAACCTCTCCTCTCACAAGGCTATATTCCAAGGTACGTAAACTTTATTTTTTTTCAGTGTCGACGCCATGTTGCTTCGAAGATAATGCATCACTCCTCGCGATTTCTTCGTGAAATGTAAAATCATACCTTTGGCTACTGTCGTTGGAGTGGAAAATTGAAATTTCCCAATAGTACAATGCATTCTCGCCAATATCAGTGAAAACTCTACATTCAATGTGAGTAAAAAAAATGTTTAGCTTGTTATTATTCTTCAAGTAAATAATTTATACAATAAACAAAGCTTCATTTTAATGTGCTGTGTACATTTTCCGCCTATCCCAGAAATCCTCAAAACATACTTATTTTCCTAAAAAAAAAATTTCCCAATACTATACATCTGGTAAATTTTACCAGAAAACTAGTTGAATTACCTAAAAACGGAAATGTAAGCCTAACTTAATGTTTGCTTACTTTCACTAGACAGCTAGTTAGCCCTACTAACCATGGGAAAGTTCGCCGTACTAGATGTCTGGTAAAGTATACCACATGTCTTGTAATTCTTACTAAACAGAGTTAAACTAGACTGTCTGGCGCGTTTAACTGAACAGCGTGTTGGTTCATATTTTACTAGGCTGTCTAGTAGGGCTAACCAGAATCCTTGTTACCCCAACTAGACCTTTTTCTCCGTGTCCATCCAGAAACAATTGACTTGTATTGTTTGAAGACTGCCAAACTGTATGTTAAACATCACAAATGGTTTTACATGCCTTCGTCAGTGCATAAGATCCTGTTGCATGGTGGGGACATCATTCGATCAGCTCTCCTTCCTATTGGTCAGCTGACTGAAGGAGCGCAAGAAGCACGAAATAAAGATGTTCGTCGCATTAGAGGATTTCATACCAGAAAATTGAATCGCGTTGTCACTAACAAAGACTTGACTCACAAATTGTTTATCTCATCCGATCCAGTCATAGCTAGTGAAAGAAATCTCGCAACAAAATCAGGATCGAAACTACAACCAATGCAGAAGCTCAGAAACTATCAGTTAAAGAAAACTAAGATCCTTTTGATATTTATCCTATAATAACACCAAACTGTATCAATGTAAAATTGGTAAACCCAACAAAGCAATTTTTAAAAAAAGTACCTCAAACACTCAAAAATTGCTCAAACTGCACATTTATTTATGAAATTTGTTTATAACAATCACATTTGTCATGAAATGAAAATATAATTGAGAAAAGTATCACTAGCAAGACTAACAAAGTACGTTAAAAAAAAGTAACTGAAAGTCTTAGAAATTGCTCAAACTGTACATTTGTTTATAAAAATTTGTTTATAACAATCACAAAATTGTCATGAAATTGCAACATAGCTTATTGCAACATCACTCGCAAGTCAAATAAAGCACTTTTGAAAAAAAAGTACCTCAAACACTCAAAAACTGCTCAAACTGCGCATTTGTTTATAAAATTTGTTTATAACAATAAGAAATATATTCCGTTTTGTCTTCATATCTTTTTATGTTACTTTGAATTAGATAAAAAATGAAAATCGTTTATCTTCCATCGCAGACTTACTCTTTCGTCAAAAAGGTAAATTTTAATACGATAAGCAATGCCTTTACAACGAAATTAACTTGATCTTTCCTGTTTTATAGTCTTTATTTTACGATTTCTGGAAGAATGGGTGAATATATTGATATCGCCAACTTCTTCAGCATTTTTCTCTTGTGCCTGTATCCAGGGCACCTCCACGTGGTGATGGTGGGCAACGGATCCGTGCTGGCTGAGTCCCTGGGTAAACAGCGTTCATGCCGTCATGGCAGGCACAAAAAGAAAGTGTTTTACGATGCAGGGAT
>JAUMHM010085180.1:0-30345 GCA_032362435.1 Melikaiella ostensackeni
AACCGAACCGAACCAATTATATATATATATATATATATATATATATATCCAATTTGGTTTGGTTCCTGGGGAATTGAATCGGAAGGCCTGCGACAAAATCGCCGGACGTGTCTTCAGGTGACGGACAGAGAGTCTCTGTGCTGAGGGTGAGTTCATCGCCAAAACGAATTCCAAGGTTATGGACTTCTTCGTCTGTCAAATTTTGAACAAAGACCCGGTCTCGCGTCTCGAATTCAACTCTTTGGTGTGAAAGAGACATTGAAAGAAGACGATTTTCGTCATCTACTACCTCATAGACGACACCAGTACTAGGTAATATTGCTACCCGAAGAGGTCCGGTCTGAAGGCCTATAAAAATTCGGCTATTATCTCTTGCTATGTATTGAATACCAGCAGAAACCCGAAGAGTAGTAAAAACGAAGGGCCACAGGAGCCGGTCCACCCCTTTCGTTCTGTGAACTGAATTCTGAAAAAAATGGATAGACATTATTGTTATTTTGTAGTTCGGAATTGTTAGAAAAAACTTATAGATGTTAGGTTCTTTTTCCTGCTGTTCAATGTTTTTGGAGAAAATGACAAAGAATCCGTTTCAGCCTAGATTCTAAATGGAATCACTGGTATTTCATATTTCTTCTTAAAGAGAGAATGGCTGTGTAGGCACTAGAGGGTTCCTGTGGTCGGTTCTTCCAGGACACGGTATCTTATCGGCATCGAATCCAGGTGTACTAAATACCGAACAAAGTGATTCTAGGGAATTCCTCAAACCAAACTTCTCCGTAGAATATTTATTTTATACACCTAGTGCACGGACTAGATGATCCGAGAGTTTGGCTTTTGTTTTCCGAGAACTATTCACTCGACTCACGAGAGATTTCTGCTGGACCGCCGAGAAATTTCTGTTTGGTTCCTGAGAGAATCCTCCCGGAAGATTCCTGTTCACCTCCCGGGAAAACTTTCACATGGGTACTAAATATAAAAAATCGACATTTGTAAAATTGCATCATTTTCACATTAACTCTATAAAAAATTGCAATAATCATTTTGAAAAATTCTCAAAATTAAGGAGAAACATAATCAGGAAAAACTTTTGAACTAGAAATCAAAAATTATATTTACTAATGGAATTCAAGAAAACCAGTATCGTGAAGAGCAAAGCAGTAATAAAGATCTTCATTTCCGTCTGCGAAAGCAAACTGAATTATGAAGAATTCTTTAACTAATGTATATTTCAATTTCCCATTCAAGTATATATAATGTAGTCGTTATCTTGTTTTTCATCGTGAATAATTTCATTTCTGCACATTTGTAAAATTGTTCAGAGTAACAAAGAGACTGTTTCTTTTTTTGAGAAGGAGATGCTTGTCAGTGTGTTGGAGAACATAAATCTCGAACGATGATTTTCAATCACAATCTCAATTGAATCGTTCCAAAGAGTCCTTAAAATAATACACTGATCTTTTGTTTCACGTATAGAAACATTAACAGACTAAAACATACGCTCATGTTATCGCAGAAACATAAATCTTAAACAGACAAAGCGAAACGCGCTTTGGTCTGACGCAATCTTGCTTTTACAGTAATGCTCGTTAATTATTGTAGATAACTGAGCTCCGTTATTTTATAATCAGGCTTTAACGAAATTTTTTAGAAATGTCTTTCAGTATTAAAACCATCATAGATATTTCAACTACTTTTTTTGATTCGGATAGATCAGGTCGTTGTCTTTCAAAATTCTTACGAAAATTAAAACCGAAACTGACAAAATAGCAGCGGGTTTTCTGAGAATTTGATTTTTCTCAAAGAGGCCAGTGATTTTTTCCACGTTGGTACTTATATCGTGAATACATCACTAGTTATAACATTATCGATTTTCTAACCGGGGATCGCTATCATGTTTACTAATAATACAAGTTCGTAATCCATGCACTTGAATGATTTGAATAAAGGCTGTAGGTATTTACTGAAAATCTTATTAATTTTCAGTAATAATAGTGCAGCATTTTACACTTATCTCAATGATATTTATCTTCATTGAGAGATTCGTTCAATTTGCGACTACTTTTTTCTGTCCAGTATATTGCAACCACAATATAGATTGATTCCAATACTGATAGGACATTAGAATTAGCCTTATCTGTCTCAAAACTAAACTTCCTCATCGAATAAATAACAATTGAATGAGATGATATTTTTCAATCTACATTCACGTTGAGAATTCACTTATTATACAAAAATACGAGATTGTGGATTCACTCGTCTTTATCTTTACATAAAGTTCCATTTCGTCACGAACTCCATACTGGCTCTATTCTTATTTGAAAAATTCAAAGTAAAACACCCCTTTAATTTCAATAGCTAATGCAACTATGCACAACGAGGTCTCCATAAGGACATGGAGTTTAAAGTCGTTACAATAACATACGAATTAATTTAAAAATTCCCCACAACCTCACTTCTAATATCCCAATTCTAAATGAATTAGGATAATATTCTTAACTGATTTCAAAATGATGAAGGAAAATCCTCTGAAGTAGCGTTCCTTCTAGTGACGGCAATAGATCGTACGATCGAATGATTTTATGAGTTATCCCTTCGCTTCATCTACCTTTCCACATTTGAATCACGAGCGTATCAATTTTAATATTCGCCCGTTCCTATATAACTAAAAATCCCAAATTATGAAAATAGAATAGACCGTCTCATGGTCAATAATTAATAAATTAACTATAGTTTTCATCCCCTCAACCTAGACTCCTTGCTTCTGAAGGATCTAGCTGTAGTTTGACAAATTGTGCAGTTTTTATCAATAAGACTAGAAGTCGTATCAAAAAAACTAAGGATACCCTTGAATTCAGCTCGGCAATATCTCCAGGAATTTTTGAAATTATGCAAAAAAATTAATTCGGGATTTATTTAAAAATCATGAAAAGCAGCACAATGTTCACACTGAAACATAATGTAGTCTGAAGCATATGAAAGAAACAAAAATTTTGAATAGTAACAAAGAGTTAATTTAAACATTGTTTTCATCCACTCTCTCTGACTTTTTGTCGCTGTAGGATGTGCATATAGATTTCAGAATTGTGCATTTTTCATAAATAAAAGTAAAAGTCATGTCAGAAAACTAAAGATACCATTGGATTCAGCTCGGCAATATCGCCAGGAGCATTCGATTGTTCAAAATGTCATTTTTTTGCACAATTCCAAAAACTCCGGGAGATATTGCCGAGCTGAATCCAAGATTATCTTTAGTTCTTCGATACGACTTCTAGTTCTATTTATAAAAATTGCACAATGTGGGAAACCATGGCTATGAGTAGATCCTCCAGTAGCATGGATTCAAGGTGGAGGGGATGAATGCAATAGTTAACTAATTAATTATTCACCAGTTAGTGTTCGTCGGAGTTTGTCCATCATATTTACTTCTTTTAGGTTATAGTTTGTCTATAGTTTTTACGGTGAACATCAGAACCTTCTGGGTCCTTAAGATGTCAATCTTTATTTGTTGAAGCTATTTCATTGATAGAAAAAATAAATGAAAACTTGGCGGGATTTCCTTTCTTTTCTCATTTATAATAATCTCGCGGAGTTTCCATCAATTTTCCCTTTTAATACATCATCAAAATTTCTGTTATTTTATCATTTTAATAAATTTGAAAATTTTGATATCTTTTGGAACAATTTTGCAAACATTATTTCATTAAATATGTTGACTGTACTAATAACTTTTTACTCAGCGGAATTTTTTGCATTGTAGATGTTTTTGGTGAGATTTCACTCCTTTTTTAATGGAAATTTTTCAAAGTCAATTAGCCACTTCAAAGTAATAAGAATATTTAATGCTCAACCCAATACAATACATATAATTGGTATTGATATTTATATTATAATTTTAAATATAATTATCAGTTCAGTTACTTATTATTGAGCTGCTAATTACAAGTAGGATTTAACTGGTAATAATTCATTGCATAATAAGCGAACAGCCTTAATATACAATCTAATAACACCTTTCAACGCAGCTAAGCAGTAATTAATTGACCTAACTGTTTAAGAATGAACATACTGGATATTACATGCTGATTGAACTGCTGAGACCTCGAATTTTAAGCATAAAGAGTGTAATATATCTGATAGTAATTTTTTTAGACGAATCTGTTGAATATTGTAAGCTAGAGGTCGACTGAAATGCTGAGAAATCGAATCTTTAGTTGAAAAAATATTTCAGTTTTTATTTTTTGTGCCTGGAGAAACCAGGCATCTCCCGAAAGACGATGGCGATTTCAGAACAAGAAGAAACATCAGCATCCAGGTCCCTCCTAAGCCCCAGGATCTGTCTGAAATGAGTGACGCCCTTCGTAAGGACATCTCGGAGGAGCGCACCTTTTGGACCATCATTGTTCAATTTATGATGCGCTGAGAGCTTTGGCGATCTCTCTGTTTCTGTCAATAATCCGTCTACGTTCGAGAAGGTAAGGACTTTTTGGAGAAAGAGTTACGTAGCTCAACACCTATGGCATGATGAGCCTGAAAACATCATGCGTTTCAAGAAGCTGTGCAACAACCCTGTAACGTCCGAGAAACAATGTCCACCAATCACTGCTGGAGAGGTGATGAAAGCACTGAGGGGCATAAAGAACTTTTCCACTGCCGGACCGGATGTTATCAAGAGCTTCTAGTGGCAGAAGTTTACTTTTACACACCAACATCTGGCCCGGATCTTCACCTCATATTCAAATTCAGAGACGCGCATTCCGCAGTTGCTGGTGCTAGGATGCACTGTTCTGTACTGTACTGTACTATTTTCATTTTGAAGCTTTGAATCTTGAAAAACTTAACTCTGAAGCATTAAAAGCTGACATTTTCCAATCTGAAATGTTTCAGCGCTAAAAATTGAACAATTCAATATTTTGAATTCTGAGGATCCTACAACATCTAATCGGAAGCCTGCTCCATATTGTTCAATTTGAAATTTGAAAATCTATTTAAAACCGTACAATTTGAAATTTGTGAAGTTCCTAATTTCAAGTACCGTTTGTCCAGAGCCCCTTAAAATAGAACTTTATTACATATTCATAGTCAACCAAGAACTGAACCTTAGCGTGAAGGAAACAAGGTGACTTAATGTCTCTGTCAGTAAAATTTGTAAAAAAAAAACTTTAACAAAACATAAAAACTTATACAGTAATCTTGTGTAACAAAAACTCGCACAGAAAGTCTTTCAAATAAGAGAGTCTGTCTCGAGAAATCTGTGTAGAGGCTCTACCGGACTACAAGTCCAGTAAAGGAGTATCAAATGAATACATTCAATTATCTGTAACTCAGATTGGATGCATTACAGAAGGATTTATTGATAAAATGCAAGTTTCATGGTCTTTTCAAAAAAGATATTTCATACTAACAAGATAATATGTTCTAACTTCAACAAAAATAGATAACAAAGGAACTTTAAATCTTAATATCAATAAATTTAATAAATTTATTTAAATTTTGTTAAAAAAAGCTGCCATGCACATATACACAATTAATATGTGTTTCATCATTCATAACTGTAGTTATCCTGTGAATTACCCCTGAGGAGGAAGTCTAAATGGACTTTTAAACATGTTGGTCTCCAGTAGTATAAAAGAGAAGGAAAAAAGTGTGAGTTTGGTTTCATTTGACTTCTTCCTTTTTCTCTCTTTTTTTTTGTTTGTGAAGTTATTGTACATTTGTCTCTAATGAGCCGGAAAATCAGATAGTCTTAAAGTCTTGTTTTGATTTGTGAACATTTTGGTTGTTCAAGATGATATTTTAGTTGTTGACCAGGTAAAAGATTTAAATGAATTGATGTCAATTTTGACATCAATTCATTTTGGGTGTTCCTTTTTCAGTACACTAAAAATTTTCATTACAAAGTATATTTCATTTCAATCTCCAAGGAATTTTTGAACAGAGACATTAAGGAAGGATTTGTTCTAAGCTGCAGGGTTGCCTATGGAAACTTAAGATTTCTTTCAATTGAGGTGTTAACGGTTAACTGAATTTACCAAAAGATATCTATTTTACCTAAATATAGTTCACAAGTTTGATGAAGTTAGCAGTTTTTCAGAAATGTGTTATTGGTTTGAATTATTACCGTCTTCTTTTTGAAAAATGTAATAATCTTGATTGATTCTAAATTTACCCACAATAAGAAAAAGGAGTTGGACTTATTACATTGACACATTATTATATTAACACTTGACTATAGTTGTTCTCTAATATGACCAAAGTCAAGCATTAACAACGATAGCAGCTGCTGATAAGCGTACTGCCACATTTTTCAGTAGTAGTGCAGATTTGTCACACACCCTTCTTAAACTACAAGTTTAAAATGAAAAATTGTTATTGTTAGTCACTTGTGGAAGTAACTTCATCAATACCATAACATATGAATATTAGAAATTCTAAAAATTTATTTAAAGTTGAAAGAAATTGACGGTTCACTACAAAGACAACAACGTAACTTCACGACATCGATCCCCTGCACCAGCCTTCTAAAATAAATCTTTTCCAAGGAAGTTTGATTTTGCGAGTACGTTAGGGTTTCTGTAATTAATACCTTAAGGAAGCGACATCGAATCCATTCACCATGTGTACAAAATACATCATTTTCAAGGAAGTCAGGTTGTACAAGTTTTAGAGGGTTCTGGTAGTCGGAACTTCTAGGACACGATATCTTATCGACATCGACTCCAGATGTACAAAATAACGACCGACGTCATCCTAGAGGATTCGTTGAACCAAACCTCGCAGAAGAGTAACTGTTTTCTACACCTGGTATACAGATTGGACGTCGTGTCTTCGGAGAACCGGACAAAGGTCCTTAAGGTACTCCTGAAACCGAATTTTCCCGGAGAGGATGTATTATATACACTTATTGCAAGGTTTCGATGTCGTGTTCTGAAGGAACCGACTACAGAAACCCCAAGGTACTGGTGAAACCAAATTTCCGCGGAGAAGGTATACTTTATACACCTAATGTACAGATTGGATATGAGTTCCTCGACAACATGATATCCAGCCCATACACCAAGTGGATAAATTACATATTCTCCAGGAAAGTTTGAAAATATGCGTTTTACACACCTGGTGCACGGACTAGATGTTCCGAGAGTTTGGCATTTATTTCCCGAGAGGTATTCACTCGAATCTAGAGAGATTTCTGAAGGACACCCGAGAAATTTCCGCTTGGTTCCTGATCGAAAACTCCCGGGAGATTCCTACTCACGTCCCGGGAAAACTTTCAATTGGATACTGACTAAAAAATCGATACTTGTAAGAGTATTTATGCATAGCAGCAATGAAGATCTTCATTTCTTACTGCGGAAACAAACTGATGATTGAAGAATTCTTTAACTAATGAATATTATAATTTCCCATTCAAGTATATATACTCTAGTCATAATCTCATTTTTCACTTCAAATTATTTCACTTCCGCACATTTCTAAAATCGTTAAGAGTGATGACGAGACCGTTTCTCTTTTGAGAGGGAGATTTTTGTCAGTGTGTTGGAGAACATCAATCTCAATATAGGAAATTCAATCCACGTCTCAATTGAAACGTTGCAAACAGTCCTTGTAATAATACACTGATCCTTACTTCCACATATAGAAACTTTAATAGACTAAAATATACACTTCTGTTATCGCAGAAACATAAATCTTGAAAAGGCAGAGAGACACGCGGTTTGGTCTGACGCAATCTTGCTTTTAGGGTAATGCGAGTTAAATATTGCAAATAACTGAGCTTCAAAATCCGTCCGAAGATTAAAGAGAATTCGAAATTTACAAAATAGCAGGGGGTTTCATGAAAGTTTTTGAAATCATTTTTCTCAAAATTGCCCTTGTTTTTAAATGATGGTACTTATATGGTGAGTATATCCCACAAAATTTTATCTTGGTCTATTTCTGATTCAATTTCAGGGATCTCTTCCAAGTGTTTCAAACTTGAAATGAAAAAAATCGGTTGTGCTCTTTCTGAAAAAGTTGAACTTTTAATTTTTCATTTTGAATTTTCCATCATATTTTCATGGAAACCCATGAGAAGTAAATCTTTTTTTGCTGAAACCATTTAATTTTTCGTTTCAAAATAAGATCTAACTGTAGCTTCAGATTTTCTGGTTCAAATGACCACGTTAAACAGTGGTATTCTTATTTCAATTTCTACCATTACTAATGTGCTAATTATCAACTACTTTTTCCACAGTGGACATTCAATAGGAAATTTTTAAGCTGGAAACGGAAAGTTCGGATTCTTTCGTTTTGTACAAGTAATTCATCCAGCGTTTGAATTAGACAATTCTAGATAAAAAGTTCCTTAGCCTTAATTTTAGAAGTTAAAAATTCAGAAAAGTTCCACTCTCAGCGCTTTTATTTGCAGCTCAGATTTGATTGCTTCAAATGAAAAAATACAGCAGTTCGAATTTTTTAATTCAATAACCCCGTCAAATCTTTGCGGACCAGGAATTTTTTTTAACTGCACCAGCCCACCTGAAAATTCAAAAATTTTGAAAATGTTTCCCAACTGAGGTGTCACAGTGGTCCAGTCTCGGGTTCAGCAGTACACTTGTAGGGAAAGTAGGATAATTTTGTTTTGAAGAAAGGTGTTGTTAAAAAAAGGAGGGAAATGTCTTTTCTATTCGAAAGATCACCGTCATGGATTAAAATTGTAACGATTGCATCAGGTTTATAGGAATCTACAAATCTTATAACGAATAAAATTTAATTTTATTCATAAATTGAATACTAAAGGAACAAAAGGAACAAAAATTAAAGCTCTCAAAACTGAAGTTATATTTGGAAGTACCTATTCGAATAAGATTTTCCAAATTCAAAAATCTAGCATGGAACAATTTAACATCTGATCTTTGATGCATTTCAAATTGAAAATTAAAAATTAAAGATTCTCGGAATAGAAAATATTAAAAATTGTACGAATCACTTAGAAGTGAGCGCCGTCAAACTTAAACCATCTTTAATTCAAGTTCTTCAAACAGAACAAAAATTCAAATTGATTGAAAAGTCAAATATAATTCCAGGTGAACAATTTAGGTTGCCTTTAAATACTTAAGATGAATTTTAATTGAGGTCTTAATCGTTAACTCAATTTACTAAAAAATATATATTTTACTTAAACATAGTTCACAAATTTAATGAAGTTAGCAGTTTTTTAAAAATGTGTTTTTGATTTACATTATTACCTTTTTCTTTTCGAAAAATAGAATAATCTGAATAGATTGGTTCTAAATCAACCCACAATAGGAGAAATGGTTGGACTTATTACGTGATCTTACTTGCTCCAATTGTGATTGAATTTAGAGGAATCAAACTCAAATATTTGCTACGGATTTTTTTCAATTTGATCGGCCGAACGTCAAGTATCGATAAACCGACACTTGACGCGCAAATGATTGAATCGGATGTTTTCGATTCGATGGGCTGCCCATAGATTAGTGAACATTAGACATTCGACGGACGACTGATTGAAATAATCCTATTCTATTGACCTTGCGTCGAATCTCGAATATTCTTAATCGAAACATGCAGGTCTAGTGAGACATGGCAAAAAGATTTTGTGCTATTATATTGACACTTGACTACAGTTGTGTTTTTATATTATTATCTTATTATAATATTATCTTTATCAGTAGCATAATATGTAAATATTAGGAATTCTAAACATTTATTCAAGCTTGAAAGAAGCCTTTCAGAAATATTTGAAATTTTTTCCGACGTAAATTCATATTCAATTATACACCTAATGGCGAAATACTTGAGCTGCATGCAAATGTGTAAAACGCTTTGATCGATTTGAAAAAGTTCGATTTCAGTTCGATTGGATCTAATAATTCAATCTGATGTAGGGTAGCAGACTGTCGTTTTCCCAACATTTGTCACTGAGCCCACCACATCGGATTTTCGCAATTCGATCGGCCGGACGCTGAATGTCGGAAAACGGACATACAACGCGCGCAAAATTAGATCGGATTTTTCCAAAGCAATAGGGCTCGCGTCGATCGTCAAAAACCTGACGTTCGATGCACGCCAAAATCGCTCAAAATCAGATCGAATAATTCTGCGCATGTCCGTTAAGAAGTGTTGAATACAAATTTAAAACTGGAAACGATATCAAAAGACTTTATTCTGGTTCTTTTTTTATTAAAAGGAGGCACAGAGTTTTAATGTTCTAATTCATAAGCTCAGAATAACTTTGAGATACGGAATATTTCAATTTTTATAGTCGGTTCAATCGTCATAATCATGATATTCGATTTTGATAAAACTCAACCAAATAACCAACTGCTCTCGCCATCTATAACCGACAATTGGTGCATAAGCGAGAATGTCAATGTCACCATTTCTTGAGACCTGTCCACGAGGAATAAATGTTTGACAAAAATATTCCGCAGACATCCGATGTTTTATTTAAATAAATACTATGTGCACTCTTTCGAATAATTTACTTATGTGCAAGAAAGTTTGATTCATTGAAATGATTGAATCATGCTTGCACGCGTAAATCTTACTAACGTGCTGTGTTAAAAGTTTAGGTTCGTTCTATTAACAAAAAAATAGAGATGCCTCAAAAATATAATTTATTTAAAAAGAACATCTAAGTAAAATTCATTATTGTGAAAATGGTATGAAGGGTGGCTGCAAAAAATTTCAGAGACTAAAAATTAGGTTTATAAAGTTCATGAAGATTGACACAAAGTATACAAGTTCACTCGTTCTAGTCTCTGAGCGCACTGACTTTCGAGAGCAAGACTAGTAAAGGCCCTAGACAAATTCCACTGTTGCCGGGCAAGTAAAATCGAGTACATTTAAAATTTGGAAAACTGGCAACAGCGGTGGCATCTCTTGAATGTGAAGCATCGAGCAGGCCTAGGTTCCGAGGCATAAGCTAGCAAGAAAGGTACAAGTGACCATGCTGAGTAGTTATTGCTAGCGGAGCGGCATTCTAGGGTTTATGAGGGCTACAGAGGCTCGTGTACCTTCCTTAATGATCCTTCAAATTCAAAGGTCTTGAGATTAGAACTTACATTTCTCTCATCCTTCCAGACATTTCTAAAGTAGAAGCAAACAAGCTCATAAATAGTGATAAATTCCAGAAAGCAGATGCTACAAAATGAGTATGGAGCAAATGGCGCGTATAGATTTGGAAAATGAGATTGAAGAATACACAGAAAGATAAGTAGTCTGAATACAACTTGAGAAATATTTATAATAGTCTTTGAAGGTCTGAACAAATTAATAAATGGATATGAAGAACAAAAGAAAAATTACCTGATTTGTAGTTTGAATGAGCACAAAAAAAGCATCCATGTGCGAGAAAACCCTCATTGAAGAAAGGTGCGTCCGAAGAAACTTAGTACCTGACATAGAAGAACCTGCATAAGTTTTTTATTTTTAATTTAAGAAAAAAACAAGTTTTCAGCTATTACATCCCTCTATTTTTACATGAGAGGAGCGCTTAAAAAAAACCAACCATTTGGGAGAAAATTCTTTTATTTTAATTTTATTTTACGCATGACAAGATTTATGTGTGTATTAACAAATATTTTTATAATTCTGGCAGTACTTCGCCGAAACGAATACCAAGATCATGAAGTTCTTCTTCTTTCAATTCAGACATAATAGGGTACTCTTCACGTGTGTCGAATTTAACTGTTTGGTGTCCAAAAAACAATGGGAGAAGATGACGTTCGTCATCTACTATCCCATAGGCCATACCAGTACTAGGCAATATTGCTACCGGAAGAGGACTGGTGCGCATGTTTATATGAATACGATTATTATCCATCGTTGTGAAGTAGGTACCAGCAGGAACCCGTTGAGTAGCTATACGAAGGGCTTTAGGAGACGATCCACCCATTCTGTTCTGTGAACTTGATTCTGAAAGAAAAAATATAAATGGAGAAACATGATTGTTATTTTGACTTTCAAATTATTGAAGTAAACTTATAGATCTTAGGTTTTTTGCCCTCCTGTTCGATGTTTTTGAAAAAAACGACAAAAGATTGGGCTCAGCCCAGGTCCAGGCCTAAGTGCAACAATTTTAAGAGTCTGTTTTTTCGACCGAATAAAATCGCTATAAGGGTGAGGGGGCCATTTCACGGCACAACTGGGCGAAAAGTTTGTTCATTTTGGCATACTTGTAGCGGTTTCCGAGATATGAAGCATACGATCCTCGCGCGCCGCTATATCACTGGGCCGCTCGGCGCAGCTCTAGCAGCGCGGTCCTTTCCATCGCCTCGGGATGGGTATCCACAAAAAAGGACGAACTTCATGTTTTCAGGTAGGTTGTGAACAATTTTTTATGAAGATACAGTGGTCAGCATCAAGTCTTGAAAAGTATCCTCCTGTTTTTGTGAAGTGTCTGTTAAAATCTTGCATTAGTTTGATAGATCGCTCCGAGTGGTCGTTAACAATTGATAAACTATCAATGGCAGCTTTTGCCTGGATGTATGGTGATTGCTGAGACCAGTGGCAAGCGTTGAAGTCCATAAAATCTCTGCTCAACTCTAATATTTTGAAGAAATTTATTGACTTAACAGTTGCTGAAGTCAAAACTTGCACATATAATGGACTGCCGTTCAAGAGATAAAAAAAAATTTAATGTAATCAATGCTATATTCCTACCTAAATCTGAGAGTGCTGTGTGAAGAAAATCCTCAATTGTACTATAATTTCTCTGTTTTTTCTATAGTTTTCATTCCCTGAATTGCTTTTGATTGATGCCACAAGAGTGACTCCTTCAACATCTGTCAACGCTTCATAGAAGAGCGCCAAAGCAATCAACTCTTCACTCACGTAACAAAGATGTCCCTGGACTTTCCTCAAGGCAGCTGACGCGTCTAGTGCGTTACTTTCAGAGAAGGCTAAAAGCAACGCTTCAAGTTTTTTGTCTGATCGGGGAGCAGCAGCAGGATCCGTGCACGAAAACCACGCCTTCAGGTAACAAAGAACGATGAAGAGACATACGTTCCACAGTCCCTCAGCTTTAGCGGCGACCAATGCACTCGGCAGGGTGGAAGGCAGAAGCTCTCTATAGCATTAAAGTTTGGCTTTTCCGGCGTCAGTTTGGGCTGACCGCAGCTTGAGCTGAGGGACTATGGAACGTGTGTCTCTTCATCGTTCTTTGCTACCTGAAGGCGTAGTTTTCGTGTACAGATCCTGCTTCTGCTCGCCGATCAGACAAAGAATTGTAGCGTCGCTTCTTGCTTTTTCTGAAAGGAACGCACTAGCCGCGTAAACTGCCACAATGAAAGTCCAGGAAAATCTTTGGTACGTGAGAAGTTGATTGCTTTGGCGCTCTTCGATGAAGCGTTGACAGATAAAGAAAGAGACGCTCTTGTGGCATCAATCAAGAGCAATTCAGGGAATGAAAACTATAGAAAAAACAGAGAAATTACAATTGAGGATTTTCATCACACAGCACTCTCAGATTTAGGTATGAATATTACATTGATTACATTAAATTATTTTTTGTGTTTTAAACGGCAGTCCATTATATGTGCAAGTCTTTACTTTAGCAACTGTTAAGTTAATGAATTTCTTCAAAATATTAGAATTGAGCAATGATTTCATGGACTTCAACGCTTGCCACTGGTCTCAGCAACCATCATACATCCAGGCAAAAGCTGTCATTGATAGTTTATCAATTGTTAAGGACCACTCAAAGCGATCTATCAAGCTAATGGAAGATTTTAACGGACACCTCACAAAAAGGGAGGATATCTTTAAAGATTTGATGCTGACCGTTTCAGAGTATAGGAAGACTCTGCCCAACTTCGAGAGAGAAACAATTCACAACAAATAGTTTAATGGATAATGTTGCATTTCTATGAATATGTGCCACAAAAACTACTGTATCTTCATAAAAAATTGTTCACAACCTACCTGAAATCATGAAATCCGTCCTTTCTTGTAGATACCCATTCCGGGGCGATAAGAAGGACCACAGGAAAAAACAGACTTTTGAAGTTATTGCACTTAGGCCCCTTGGGCCACCCCTAAAAATCAATCAATCGCTATCAAACTGAAATGTATTTGATTTCACCCCAAAACGATACTTCTTCTGCAATAAAGTTTTTGCTATTCGCATTTTTCAGAAATGAGACCTGGGGTAACGCACACATTTTAGGTTTAAAAATAGGTGTTTTATCTGTAACGGAAGAATAGCGATGGGCCTCTGAGCTAGTGAATCCCCTGAATAAAAAATTGTTTCCGAAGGACAATTCTGCTACTTATACGATTCATTTCTGTAATAATTTTTGGCTATCTTCTTAAGAGAAAGATCATTACTCTGAATTTTGTTGATTGGAATTGTTTTTCAAGAGACTCTGCTACATATTAGGCGCAACTTGTTACAGATAAAGTATATTTTACGAATGGGACGAGTAATGTTATAGTTGAGGAAGTTGTTAAAGATGAACAGCTATTAAACGATGTTGTTTCAAAAATGAATCAACACAATTGTTTTTACGGATAGAGATTGACGGCTTACTGAAAACGAATTTGCCCAGAGAAAATGTCTTATATATACCTTTAGCAAGACTTGGATGTCGTATTCTGGAGGAATCGACTACAGGAACGCTAAAGTGCTTGTAAAACCAAATTTCCTCGGAGAGGACATATTTTATATACCTGATGTACGGATTGAATGTCAGTTCCTCGAGAGCACGATATCCAGCCCATACGCAAGTGTATAAAATACATGTGACGCGATCCGAGAAAAGGGACCTGCTAGGCAAAAGTGAAGTTTTACAGGGCGAGCGATTGAAGAAATTTCGAACTCGTGGCGGTGGAGCGGAGGAGAAGTTTCAGAGGGGAATTCTGACCCCCACTCCATACAGTTCGAACGTGTTTCCCTATTCTCCTCTCCTCCCGTTCGTGCGCCGGCAATCAAGTCCAAGTCATCACATCTATTGTTCTGCGCACGTGTTCAAAGATTCCTCTAATAATTTATATTTTGTGAAATATTGCGGATACAAAATTTCTGATTGCACCCTTCGAAAGATCAGTTAAAGAACTTATAGAATCCATCACAATCCAAAAATCGTTCTTTTGCCTAGTAGGTCCCTTTTTTCTGATCGCGTCACACATATTCTCCAGAAAAGTTTGGAAATATGTCTTTAAGACTCCCGAAATTTCTTCTTGACTCCCGAGAAATTCCCGTTTGGTTCCTGAGAGAAAACTCCCGGGATATTCCTGCTCACCTCTCGGGAAAACTTTCACGTGGGTACTGAATATACAAAATCGATGCTTGTAAAATGAGATTAGTTCCGCATTAGCTTCATAAAAAATGGCAATAATTGAATGGAGAAAGTCTTAATGTTAAAAAAAATATAATCAGGAAAAAATGTGGAACTAAAAATTGCAAATTATATTTACCGATGGAATTCAGGAAAACCAGCATCGTGAAGAGCAGAGCAGCAATTGAGATCTTCATTTCTTTCTACAAAAGAGAACAGATCGATGAAGAATTCTTCAACTAATGAATATTATGTTTTCCCATTCAAGTATATATACTCTAATCGTGATCTCATTTCTCATCTGAAATTATTTCACCTTGACACATTTGTAAAATTGTTTAGAATAATGACGAGACTGTTTCTTCTTTTGAGAGGGAAATGTTTGTTAGTGCCTTGGTGAACATAAATCTTTAACTATGATTTTCAAACGAAATCTTAATTGAATCATTGCAAACAGTTCTTGGAATAATACACTCATCTTTTTCCCACACATACAAACATTCACAGACTAAAACGTACAGTTATGTTATCACAAAAACATAAATCTTAAACAGACAAAGCGACAGGCGCTTTGGTCTGACGCAATCTTGCTTCTAAAGTAAGGCGCGTTAAATTTTGTAAATAACTGAGCTCCGTTCTTTCGAAATCTGTCTAACAATTCAAGAAATTTCGAAATTGACAAAATAGCAGTGGGTTTTCCTTTTACTTTTAAATTCATTTTTCTCAAGAAGGGTAGTCTTTTTTCCATGGTGGTACTTATATGGTGATTATATCCCACAAGATTCTGTCTTGGTTTACTTCTGATTAAATTTTAGGAATTTCGTCCAACCATTTTAAGTCTGAGATGGAAAAAATCGGTTGTGTCCTTTTAAAAAAAGTTGGATTTTTCTTTTCGAATTTTTCATCATATTTGAATAGAAACCGATGAAAAGTGAATCTTTATTTGCTGAAGCTATTCCATTTTCCCTTTTGAAATAAGATCTAAATGTTCGGCATCGTGCAACTTCCTATCACTTTTGAGAAACTAAAATTCAGGTTATTAACAAATTTAAGAATTTCAGAGGAGTTAGATGTTTTTGGTGAGATTTCACTACTTCTTCAATAGGAAGTTTGGTAAAGTTAATGAGCCGCTTCAAATTGATAATAATATTCAATACTCAACACAATATAATACATATAATTGATATAGATATTCCTATTATAATTAAAAATATAATTATCAGTTCAGTTGCTTATTATCAAGGGGCCAATTACATGTAGGCTTTCACCAGTTATCAGTTGATGTATCATAAGCAAACAGCCTTAATATGAAGTCTGATAATATGTTTCAACGCACCTGAGCAGTAATTAACTGACTTAACTATTTCATAATAAACACACTGGCTATTACATTTAGAGAGATGAATTAAAATAACTGTTAATTGAAAATTCAAAAATATATTTTAATTATTATCTTTGAATTTTTTAAACCTCCCATTATGCCCTTTGAAAATAGAAACTGGAAACTCGAATTCTTTCAATATACATTTTACCAAAATCTGAGGATACATATTTTGAGATATCCTAAGCTCTAATTTTTAATTTCAGCAATATTTATTTCAACTTTTCTCCTTGAATTCCTCAAACGTTTCATTGCGCTTTTCCAAGATTAAAAACTGGAAACTCTGAGCTACCTTTTAATACGCATTTTATCACGATGTCGGGATGCATGTTTTGAGACATTCTGACTCTGAATTTCATTTAATTTTCAAGAGATATAAAAAGGAGATATGTTTCTCAGAAATGTCTGCATTTTTGTCTAGAAAACTTGAAAATTTGAAGGAATTCAATTTGAGAAATACCAGCTCAGTATCTATTTCAATATTTATTGCTTTTCAAATGTTGAGCCTTTGTAGATAAATTAAATGTAGGCAGAATCGGAGAAATTTGTAGATGCGAAATATATCACTATCGAATTTCTGACGGCGGAATTGAGAATTTGATACTTTCTTTTATTTCAGTTATTCTGGGTACGTAAAATTAGGTCTCCAGGAAAGAACCTAATTATACTCCAAAATTTTAAATATTATTACTGACGTTCATGCTCAAGGGAATGGAGGACATTTTTCATGAAAACAATTTAGAACGTAAAAAACTGTTCATTTAAAAAACTTTGTTTTTGACTATTTTTTTATCCCTTCTTATCAATGTTTAAAAATGATGTGCTTTCAAAAAATGAATCCCTATTTTTTTTGACATGAGATCCTACATCTTGACCTCATTTAATTGAAGAAAAATTAATGACTCAAATACCATAAGACGGGGGCGAAGCAATGAGCATTGTTAATAAGGATACGGAGGATGAAGAGGTTCATAAAAATTTATGGTCGAAATGGGAACGGGCTTCCCACCAATTAGGCCAGGAAATTCTTTATTCCATTGTCAGCTGCAGGTCTAAATACCCATATATTTTAAACTAATATTTAAGAATGATAGTATATTGTGCGACTAGTGAGAGAAGGAGAAGATGCCGAGAGCGCGGTAATATGCTCGAGGACTCTTCTCCTTCGACCACTAGTCGCACACAATATTTTATTTAAGTACCGCGAGAAATATCTCATTTTGCGGCCCTGTTGAGAGGGGGAAAATAAAGCTTACCTGATTGACTGATGCAAATATAGCCCTCAGAGTTCTTTTGAAGTTTTAGTTTTGAGGTTATGGCAAAATGGCAGTGTTGAGCAGTGTTGCCGACGAAGACCGCGTTCCAATACTTTATTATAAGGGAAGTAATGAAATTTCATTATTTTACTAGTGGGAAAACATGTTGATTACTTATACTAATTGTCAACAATTAGGTAATGTATTATTTTTCTCACTCGAGACAGGCCCGGGAAATGAGTTATTTCTCGCGGGTGTTGAATAAATATTTTATCCGTAACCTCGATGTCATCTATAAATCTATTTCTTCCATCTGTAACAGGGGAGTCTTTTACGAAAGATTGTAAGTAAACTTCTCATATGTGACATCTATATAATCTTTGAGAAGGATTGTTTCTACCTTAACCACAACCATGCCGACTGCGATATAGGCTCTTTGCAAAATCTAAACAAACTTAAAGATTTATTCTTAAATACAACTACTTTATATGTCATAAAGACTGCTTGATCTATAAAAAGCTTCAGTTCGACTATAAAAACTAAAGTAACCTCGCTGCTCGTGGCAACAACTATGACAACATCAATCTCAGTTGTGGATGCGATTCAAAATGATCGACCTCGAAGATCACCCGACAATAGGTCCGCAAACAGAGCCGATCGCCCTAGATTACGGTGTGCAGCAAATAATTCAGATGGAAACACGATGATGGATCGTTGAGACGGTCGATGCATTGAGTGGAAATATCGACTTGGAGATGACTTGCTGGATTGCAACGATGCCAGAATCATCCCTGCTCGTAAGGGTAACATGGCGCGCTTGCACACTCTGTGGTGGCAGAAACACCCAGAGCTTTCGCACAAGGCGCAACAGAGGTTGCAAAACTGCGCCGACAAACCCCTCACAACCAGGATATCTACGCGAAATGCTTTCCAGTCGATGCAAGAACAAGTCGCAGAGAAAGAAGTGAAAGCGACATTAGGACCAGCTGGGGAAATAGGCATCCCCCGAGAGATGATTGCCATTTCAGGACCAGGAGAAACATTATCATCCAGGTTCCTTCTATTCTCCAAGATCTGTCTGAAATGGGTGACAAGGTAAAGCTGCTGACTATCAAGCAGCACATTGTTGACAAAATACGGGTGTCATCTGAAGCTAGGTAGAGAATGCAGAAGAGCGAGGGATGGATCAGGGAGAATCAACAGTTTCTCGCTGACTCATCGCGCCTCTACAGCGATCCCCCTGTTTCTGTCAATGATGAGTCTACGTCCGATTAGGTAAAGACTTTTTGGAGGGAGGTTCTCGAAGTTCAGCAACCATTGCATGAAGAAATTGAGAGCATCATGCGTTCCAAGGAGCTGTACAATAACCTCATAACGTCCGAGATACAATGTCCACCAATCACTGCCAAAGAGGTGAAGAAGGCACTGAGGGGCACGAAGAACTTCTCTGCTGCCGGACCGGATGGTATCAAGAGTTAATGATGGCAGAAGTTTACTTCTACACATCAATATTTTGCCCGGATCTTCACCTCATGTTCATAATCAGAGACGCCCATTCCGCAGTGGCTGGTGTTAGAAAGCACTGTACTGTACTGGACTGTACAATTTTCATTTTGAAGCTTTAAATCTCAAAAAACTAAACTTACAAGCATTAATAGCCGAAATTTCACAATTTGAAATGTTTCCAACCCTCAGAATTGAATAATTTCATATCTAAAATTCTGGGAACTCCACAACATCTAATCAGAGGCCTGCTTCATATTGTTCAATTCAAAATTTGAAAATGTATTCAAAACTGAATAATTCCAAATTTCTTATGATTCGAATTGCAAATTCCGTTTCACCAACCCTCTTAGAATAGAACCTTATAACATATTTGTAAAGTCGGCAAGAACTAAGATTTAATGGAATGTAAACAAGGTGGCTTAATATCTCTGTTTGTTAAATTCAAGAGAAAAACTTTAAATAAACATAAACTCTAATCAAGTCATCTTGTTTGACAGAAAGTCGCACAGAAAGTCTTCAAAATAAGAAAAGTGTGTTTCAAAACATCTGTGTGAGACGCTCATCACAGACAATTATGCAAACAATTAGAGGAAGAGGTAGAAAAAGTAAAGAGAAAACCAAACCAACGATTGTTGCTGTAGTAGAGCAGACTATGTATAGTGATAGCCATAACTGAACACGTAGTTGCACTTAACTACAAAAATTACATTGGAGCCGAAGGAAAATAAGAAAAGTAGTTGGATTTATTACCTAATCTTACTTGTTCCAATTTTTAATGAATGTAGAAGAATCAAACTCGAATATTTGCTACGGATTTTTTCGATTTAATCAGCCGGGCGTCGAATGTGGAAAAACCAACATCCGACGCGAATGATTGGATCAGAAGTTTTCAATTCGATGTGTCGCCCATCGATTATTGAATATCCGACATTTGACGGATATGTGTTTCAATCATATCAAAATAAAGCATTAACAACGTTAGCAACAGATGGTAAGCGTACCAAGATATTTTTCAGTGGTAGTGCAGATTTTTTACACACCTGTCTTAAACTACAAAATGAAAAAGTCATATTGTTAGTCACTTGTGGAAAAAAAATTATCAGTACCAAGATGAATGAATATTAGGATTTCTGAACATTTGTTTAAACTTCAACGAAGCCTTTCGGGAATATTTGTAATATTTTCGGATATAAATTCATATTCAATTATAAAATTAAGGGCGAAATACGTGAGCTGCATACATCAGTGTAAAGTGCCTTTGTTCGATTTGAAAAACTTTGATTCTAGTCGTGTCGGATTTAAAAATTCAATCTGATGTAGTTAAGTTCAATGTCGAATATTCGATAATCGACGGAAATCTGATCGATTAGAAAAAATCCGATCCCATCAAGCGCGCGTCGAATATCGGTTTCTCGACATTCGACGCCTAGCCGACCAAATCGGATACGTTTCGATTTAATCGGCCGAGCGCTGAATGTTGGGAAACCGACACTCATCAATCGGTTGGAATTATCTTGCGCACGTATAGTAAGAAATTTTAAATACAAATTTGAGCCGACTAAATCGGATTTTTGGAATTCGATCGGCCGGACGCTGAATGTCGGAAAACCAATATTTGACGCGCGCCAGATGGGATTGGATTTTTTCGAATCGATAGGGCGCGCGTCGATCTCAAAAAATTTGACATTTGATTCACGTCAAAATCGCTTAAAATCGGGTGGAATTATTTTTCGCGCGTGCAGTAAGAAATATTAAAACAAATTTGAAATTGAAAACGCTACCAACATACTTTTTTCTGGACACTTTTATTAAAGGGAGGCACAAAGTTTTAGTGCTCTCATTCACAAGCTCAAAGTAAATTTGAGATACTGAAAAGTGCGTCACAAAAAACTTAGCAACTGACACAGGAAGAGCCGCATAACTTTTTTTATTTTTAATTCAGAAAAAGAAACAAGAAAGTACTTTTGAGCTATTACATAGCTTGATTGAATCGTAAAGGAAGCGCTCAAAAAAATTACCAGTTTGTGAGAGAATCATTTTATTTTTATTATATTTCACGTATAACAAGAGTTATGCTCGTAAAAAAAAATATTGGTATCATTCTGTGAGTTCATCGCCAAAACGAATTCCAAGGTTATGGACTTCTTCGTCTGTCAAATTTTGAACAAAGATCCGGTCTCGCGTCTCGAATTTCACTCTTTGATTTGCAAGAAACATTGGAAGAAGACGACTTTCGTCATCTACTACCCCATAGACGACACCAGTACTAGGTAATATTGCTACCCGAAGAGGTCCGATCTGAACGCCTATATGAATACGGGTATTATCTCTTGCTATGTATTGAATACCAGCAGGAACCCGAAGAGTAGTAATACGAAAGGCCACAGGAGCTGTTCCGCCTCTTTCGTTCTGGGAACCTAATTCTGAAAATAAAAAATGGATGAACATTATTGTTATTTTGTATTACGAAATTGTTGGAGTAAACTTATAGATGTTAGGTTATTTTCCCTGCTGTTCGATGTTTTCGAAGAAAATGACAAAAATTCCGTTTCAACCTAGATCCTAAACAGGAACACCGGCATTTCATATGCCGGAGCGTTATCAGCAAAATATTCTTGTTATTCACGGGAACTATCTGTCCTCACTTTATCTGAATTTTATTACAAATACAACTGTTTCTGGCTAATCCAAAATTTTTCGTAACTAACACATCTGTTTTAATCTTTAAGAATAATTGTTCTATTCGTAATACTGATGTCACCTGTAAAACTATTTGGTCCATCTGTAAAACAATAGTCTTATACAAAACATTGTAAGTAGGCTATGTTCATAGGTGACATCTCTATAATATTTAAGAACAAGTGTTTCTATCTAAACCACAACTGTGCTGACTGCGATAGGCTTCCAGCAAAATCTAAAAAGCTATGTGATTCATTGGCATATACAACTACTTAATTTGCCACAAAGACTGTTCCATTTATTGAAAGCACCAGTTTGACTATAAAATCCAAAGTAATATTTTATCCGTAACTATAAAATGTTTTTTCTGCAACCACATAGGTAAGTTTATACTGTAAAAGCAACTGCTTTGAGCGAAATAATGTGTTACGTTGCAAGCGTACACGTCTTAACTTTAAAAATATATTTTTCATCTTTTACAGAAAAATGATGATGAGCTGGAGCTTCTGGGCTAGTAAATCCCCTGAATAAAGAACTGTTTTCGAAGAACAATTCTTCTATTTATACCAGGTTTTTATATAATAATTTTTGTCCATTTATTTGGAAAAAAAATCATCATTCTGAAATTTGCTCATTGGAATTGTTTCTCAAGAGAATCTGCTACAGATTCGGCGTAACTTGTTACAGATAAAGTATTTTTTAGGAATGGGACAAGTCTAGTTTCAGTTAAAAATGTGTTGTTACAGACAAATCGCTATTAGACAATGTTATCACTGAAAAGAATTAACACAACTGTTTCTATTGATAGAGATTGATGCTTTACTACTAAGCGAATTATGTAGCTTATCTTTTGACACAATATTGTAGTTTCAGCCTTGAAAGTGTGAAACAAACCATTATTTCACAAAAAATAAGATGTTCATTCATGTAGGAAATTTCCCGGAAATCGACCGGGAATCTTCCGGAAGCTCACTCTCGGAAACCGAAAGGGAATTTTTTGGGAAACAGGTTCCTACAGTCATTTCCTCGAGGACACGACATCGATCCCCCGCATCAGCCTCAAAAAATAAATCTCCTCCGGGAAAATTTGATCTCACGAGTACTTTAGGGTTAATGTAGTCAGTGCCTCAAAGAAATAACATCGAACCCATCCACCCTGCGTATAAAATACATCTCCTCGAAGGAAGTATGGTTGTGAAGGCACTAAAGGGATCCTGTAGTCGGTTCTTTTAGGATACCGAATCTTATTGACAACATCTCCAGGTGTACAAAATCCCGATCAAAGTAATTCTAGAAATTTCCTTAAGCCAAACTTCTCCGAAGAGTATTTATTTTATACACCTGTTGCACAGATTAGATGTTCCGAGAATTTGGTTTTTATTTCCGGAGTGGTATTCACTCAACTCCCGAGCCCTTTGGTTCCTGAGAGAAAACTCCCGAGAGATTCTTGCTCACCTCCCGGGAAAACTTTCACATGGGTACTAAATATAAAAAGGCGACACTTGTAGAATTGCATTATTTTCACATTAATCCTATAAAAGATTGCAATAATTAATTTGAGAAAGTCTTAAAACTAAGAAGAAACATAATCAGCAAAAACTTTCAAACTAGAAATCCAAAATTATATTTACTGATGGAATTCAGGAAAACGAGCATCGTGAAGAGCAGAGCAGTAATGAAGATCTTCATTTCTTTTTGCAAAAGCAAACTGATTAATGAAGAATTGTTCAACTAATGAATATTTTAATTTCCCATTCAAGCATATATACTGTAATCGTTATCTCGTTTTTCTTCGTGAATTATACTATTTCTGCACATTTTTTAAATTGTTCAGAGTAATAAAGAGACTGTTTCTTTTTTTGAGAGCGACATGTTTGTCAGTGTGTTGGAGAACATAAATCTCAAACGATGATTTTCAATCACAATCTCAATTGAATCGTTGAAAAGAGTCCTTGAAATAATACACTCATCTTTTGTTCCACATATAAAAACATTCACAGACTAAAACGTACGCCTATGTTATCGCAGAAACATAAATCTTAAACAGACAAAGCGAAATGCGCTTTGGTCTGGCGCAATCTTGCTTTTCGGTAATGCTCGTTAAATATTGTAAATAACTGAGCTCCACTATTTTATAATCAGACATTAAACGAAATTTTTTAGAAATGACTTTCAGTATTAAAACCATCATAGATATCTCAATTTATTTCTCTTGATTCGGATAGATCTGGTTGTTTTCTTTCAAAATCCGTCCGGAAATCAAAAAATTCCGAAATTGACAAAATAGCAGCGGGTTTCCTGAGAATTTTCAAATTGATTTTTCTCAGAATGGCTAGTGATTTTTTCCATGTTGATACTTATATCGTGAATATATCCTACAGTATTTTGTTTTGGCCCATTTCCAATTAAATTTTATAGAGTTTTCCCAAGTATTTCAAGCCTAAAATAAAAAAATCGGTTGTGCCTCTTTTGAAAAAGTTTAATTTTAATTTTTCTATTTGAAGTTTTCATCTTATTTTCATGAAAACCCATGGAAAGTACGAGACAGAAGTTAGCTGTGCTCATAGATTCGAAACTTGTGCAATTTATTTAGAATAAACTAATAGTCCTATCATGAGAGCAAAGATATCACTGGATTTCTCTCAGAAATACCTCGAGGAATTTTTTTTAATTATGCAGAAGAATGATTTTCCAAAGAATTACATTGTTATAAAATATTCCGCAATTCTTCTTGATTAAAGTATAAGTCCGGAAAAACTGTCAAGCACATAAGCAGATTCCTCACTGAAATACCTCCAGAAGTTTCTTCAGTTAATTCAAAAAATTAGTTATTGAAACAAATACAATATTAATAACATTTTTTCAGGTTTTAGATCTTTACCTCAAAGGAAGACAAGCCATAACTTGAAAGTAGTTAATATGATAAACAAACTCCGATGAACACTCACCGTTCAATAATTAATAAATTAACTATGGTTTTTATCCTCTCTCCGCTGAGTTTTTGTCACTGTAGGATGTGCATATAGATTTCAGAATTATGCATTTTTCATAAATTGAAGTGAAAGTCATGTCCAAAAACTAAGGATACCCTTGGATTCAGTTCAGCAATATCTCCAGGTATCTTTAAAATTTTGCAAAAAAATGAATTTTCAAACAATTACATTGTTTATAACATCTTGAAATTTATTCAAATGTCATGGGAGGCAACTAATAGTTCGTTACTTAAATATAAAGTAGTCTGAAACATATGAAATAAACAAAAATTTTAAATGGTAACAAATAGTCAATTCAAACACTGTTTTTACCCCCTCCACACTGAGTCCATGCTGACTCCTTCTCACTAAAGAAAGTGCATATAGATTTCAAAACTGTGCATTTTTTGTAAATAAAAGTGAAAGTCATTTCAGAAAACTAAAGATACCATTGGATTCAGCTCGGCAATATCTCCAGGAGCATGTAATTGTTTGAAGAGTAATTTCTTTGCACGATTCCACACACTCCTGGAGATATTGCCGAGCTGAGTCCAAGGCTATCTTTAGTTTTTTGATATAACTTTTACTTTCATTAATAAAAAATGCACAATTCTGATATCTATATACACATCCTACAGTGACAAGAAGTCCGCATGGTTTCAGCGTAGCAGGGATAATAAAAATGTTAAAATTAACTTTTTGTTACTATTTAAATTTTTTTAAATTCATATGTTTCAGACTACGTTATGTTTTAGTGATGAACGTTTAGTTGCTTTCCATGATTTTTTAATGAATTCCAAAGTATAATAAACAATGTAATTTTTCAAAAAATAATTTTTTTTGCTCAATTTCAAAAACTCCTGGAGATATTGCCGTGCTGAATCTAGGGGTATCTTTAGTTTTCTTATACGACTTCCAATTTTATTTATAAAAATTGCACAATTTGGGAATCTTTACCTATACTACACTATCTATCTATAAATGAAAACTTGGCAAGATTTTTTCCCTTTTCTTATTATTAATAATCTCACTATGTTTCCGTTAATTTTCCCTTCCAATACATTCTCAAAATTTTTGTTATTTTATGTTCCTAATGAATTCAAAAATTTTGATATCTTTTAGAACTATTTTGCAAACTTTATTATTACAGGCTGATTGAACTGTTAGTTACAAACTCAATTTTGTTTTATTTGAGTCAATAACATTTCATTGAGAAATGTTCTTCAAAATTCTTGAATACTTTTGCTGATGATCTCGCTTAAGGGAAAAAGGATCATTTTTTATGAAAAAAATTTAGGACATCAAAAACTTATAGTTTAAACAAATTTCGTTATTGACAAATCTTTTTTTCATCGCTCCATGCCAATTTTTTGAAAATCATACGCTTTTCAAAAACGAATCCCTATTTTTCGGAAAAAAGATTCTACATCTGGACCTCACTTAATTAAAAAAAAATTGGAGGGTTGCGGATAGAGGTTTCCTGTGCTGACCGTATCTGCTAAATACGGTTACAAAAGTTAATAGGCGGTCGTGGACAATTTCTTAAGGATGGTTTTGGAGGGAAAACCCCTAAGTTAAGGTGTGAACCACCGTGCCGAAAGCTGAATGGCACCTGGATGAGGTGTCCTTTACGGTGTCTCTGACATAACAGGCGACTTCCTAGAGTATTCAGCCTTACCCTCGCATGCGGAGCTCTGCATGGGTTGACGAACCCTTTCCCTAGCTGTTCGTGGCAGCAACTATGATAACACCAATCCTAGTTGTAAATGCGGTTCGAAATAAGCGAACGCGCAGAGCACCTGACATTGGATTGGAAAACAGTGCCGACTGCCCTGTAGTTCGGTGCGCTGTAAATAATTTGAATGGAAATACGATGATGGATCGGCGAGATGGTCGATGTCTTGAGTAGACGAATCGACGAAGAGATCACTTGCCGGATTGCTACGATGCCAGACTTATCCCTGATCTTAAGGGTAACATGACGCGCCTGCATACTCTGTGATACCAGGAACATCCAAAGCTTCCGCACATTGCGCAACAGAGGCTGCGAAACTGCGCCGACAACCTCTTACAAATAGGATATATACGCGGAAAGCTTCCCAACCAATGCAAGAAAAAGCTGCAGACGAAAGAGTGGAGGCGACATTAAGACCAACTAGGGAAACCAGGCATCTCCCGAGAGATGATGATGATTTCAGGACAAGGAGAAACATCAACATCCAGGTTTCTCCTAAGTCCCAAGATCTGTCTGAAATGAGTGACGTCCTTCGTAAGAACATCTCGGAGGAGTGCACCTTTTGGACCATCCTTGTTCAGTTTATGATGCGCTGAGAGCTTTGGCCGAATTAAATCGAAGGGTAAGGCCGACGATAGATCAATAGACAAAGGCAGTTGCATCAACTGAACAAGAAAATTGGCTGGGCTAGAGAGAACGCGTCCCTTATTCAGGGTGTGAGTGAGTATATAACACCTGGTTATCCTTTCACGGTAAGGGTCCAAAAGTTTGCTCACGAACTGCGCATCCACCATTATACGTTAAACAAGTCAGAGCTGCTGACTATCAAGCGGCATATTGTTTACAAAATACGGAGGTTATCTGACGCTAGGAGAAGAATGCTGAAGAGGGACGAATGGGTCAAGGAGAATCAACAGTTTCTCGCTGACCAATCGCGCCTACTCAGCCATCCCTCTGTTTCTGTCAATAATCTGTCTACGTTCGAGAAGGTAAGAACTTCTTGGAGGAAGATTAACGCAGTTCAACACTCATTGCAGGATGACACTGAGAATATCATGCGTTTCAAAGAGCTGTGCAACAACCCCATAACGTCAAAGGAACAATGTCCACCAATCACTACCGAAGAGGTGAAGAAAGCACAGAGGGGCACGAAGTACTCCTATGCTGCCGGATTACTACTTTTAGTTTTCACTAAATGTTTTTACTAAACTAAAAGTTTCTACTAATTGAATAAATTCATTGAATACTCCTATACCAGACTTTCAGTAATATCTATCATAAAATCACATTCCACCAAATTTTGATCTATGACACTAAAGATTAAATGAACAAAAGCATGAAAATAAAAAAAGATGAAACAATTTTTCATATAACTTCCTGCGTATAAAATCCACAAAATTGTAATCCAAAGTTCGGGAAACACTTCACCACAACACTATTTGAGTAAAAAATTCAAATATTTTTTAAAATGTTTGTACATTTTGTTAATTTTTTTTCTATAACTCGCAAAGAAGTGCTAGTTCTTCCACCTTTTTTCTGTGTAAAAAGTGAAGATTTTTTGTCGACGACGTGGCGCACGCGCGGTATCGACCTTTCCGGGCAACGGTAAAAAAAGTAAACGGACGCAGCGAAAAAAGTGACACACGGTGAAAAAAGTAAATAAAGTGCAAACCACTGAACGAATCCTGTGACCTGCTTCAGTAAGTGAAAGTGAACTTACAACTATTGCGTTGTATCTAATTCCACCACTCCTAACCTTTCTGACCAAAGATTGCTACCAGCTTACTGTTACGGCCATATAATTGCCATGGTTTCGGCAATTGTCTTCGTTATTATTGCTTCAATCGACAATAAATCGGCTCATTTTTGAACAAAAGACAGGAAAGATAAACTAGCACTTCTTAAAAGAATTATAGAAAAGGAATCGTGTCCCACATAAATACACATTTTTAATATAAACTTTTAAATTATGATGAATAATTCTTCATCCGGAAGAAAATTCAGAAAAACACAAAGTGTGTACTGAACAAAAGAAATTCTACGACTGACTCGTGTATATAGGCACTCAGACAAACAAAACTTTTTACCATTTATTTGCGAGAATAACCAGTCCCAAACCCTCGTAAAAATCATCTGTTCGAAGTATGCCAATAGATTTTGTGAAACTATATGTGGTATACACGTGACGTCACAGCGCCCTCCGACTGTACCCCTCTGCCACTCAACTGACAAGTCGGCCATATTGATACCGCGTACGCTCTTGCTTTCTATGTGAAGTGACTGTATTTCTTACTTTTATTGTATTGATTTACAAATTTCTCCTTTCCACAATGGTTATTTGTGCCGTATTTGGCTGTTCTGAACAACCGTCAAAGAATTCAGGATTTCGTTTTTTTAAAATACCTACTATTTTGACAAATCAGTGCAGTAAAACTCTGAAACTATCTACCCGACGAAGAGCGCTTGGATTGAACGCATTAATCGCAAGAACTTGCAAAAAAAGGAAGTGAAAACTCATACTAAAGTTTGCAGTAAATATTTCCGTTGTAGTATGTTAAAATTATGTCCATTTTCTTGTGCTGTAGAGCTTTGTCATGCAGCATATGGGTAATTGTCAAATTGTAGGCAAACTTCAACACCGACAGTTGCAATCATATTATTATTAAAAATTTAATATTTCATTATTTCATTTATTTTTTATTGTATTTATTTATTTCTGTATTCCTCATAATGCAACCTGTTACTAATTAATAATAATCATACTGTCAATCATTTTAGAAATAATATTAGGCCGATATAATTGTAAAGTAGTGTGATTAACCTAACCTTTTACCTTGAAACAAACTATCATTGTTTTTTCTATTGATTATCTATTGTATTTATTTATTTTTCTATTTCTTATGGTGCATCCTGTTACTAATAAATAATAATCATACTATCAATCATTTGAGAAATAATATTAAATTGATAAAATTGTAGAATAGTGTGATTAACATAACCTTTTACCTTGGAAAAAACTATCATAATTTTTTCTATTGATTATTTATTATCTTTATTTATTCTTTGATTTTTTATAATGAATCCTGATACTTATAAATAATAATCATACTGTTAATTATTTTATAAATAATATCAAGCCAATAAAATTCTAGAGTAGTGTGATTAACCTAACCTTTTACCCGCAAACAAACTATCATTGTTTTTTCTATTGATTATTTATTGTTTATTGTATTTATTTTGCTATTTCTCATAATGCATCCTGTTATTAATAAATAATAATGATACTTTTAATAATACTAGAAATAATATTAAACCGCGATAAAATTGTATAGTAATGTGATTAATCTAACCTCTTACCTTGAAACAAACTATCACATTTCCTCTGGGTAATGACTTTGTTTTAATCCACTGAATCCAGCCATCAGTAAAAAAAGTATGGGCCTCCGTGGATTTATAACCCTCACATTGTTTTCTTGTTAAAAAGTCTGTAGTATCCACCAAATAAGTGGAAAAATCCAAAGCGGCAACTGCAGGA
>JAUMHM010085181.1:0-11805 GCA_032362435.1 Melikaiella ostensackeni
CTGTACTGATAATAGTTTGTCGGAGAAAAATTAAAATTTCAAGAGATCCATTCCCAATTTCACAGCTCAGGCAGTACACCCATCACGCCATTACGAGAAATGGAGCAAATGTTGCACTAAACAGGATGTTTCTGGAACGAGTAGTTCATCTTCATTTATCCAAACACTTTTTCTTGAAATTCGCAGTTAAAATTGGCTCAAAACGGTATTCGTGGGATGTGCACATAGATAACAGGCCCACTCACACTCGCGACCCGATTTTGCCAAAATTTGTAACAACTTTAAGTAAAAAAAAATCAAAAGTTTACGGAGCGATCCAAGCACGATGCACGATCATCCGCCATTTTAAAGGAATCAAATATTATTCAATATTAGCCAGTGCACTAAGGCTCTCTCCTCACTTACATTCTAAATAACAAATTAATAAAATTGCATTATTTAAACAAAACACAATCTTAAATGCACCAAGCAAATTAAAAATTTTCTGGTAAATTTCGAAATTCGGACTATTATAATCATAACTGTTATCGAATTATCCGAAAGTTTCAAGAGCGAACAAAAAAATTCAAGTAAGTACCACAATAGCGAAAATGAAGAGCTTAGGGGTTTCCTAAAAGTTTTAATTATCCTACCCAACGCTCGAAAGCACGGTACTGCCAATTAGTCACTTTCTTGTTAATCATCTACGTCGCGTGTTTTATAACCGCGTCCTCTTTTTTTTTTAAACTATAATCAAACTCAATCACTAGAATAATTCTATAAACTATATTCTATTTCAAGTTGCTTATAGTATTTGTTACTTTTCTGTTTGTATTATTTTGGTAAGTTATATTTTTGAAATTATTTGACATCATTAACAAAAGTGTTGCTCTCTTGAACAAAAATAATGGAATCGATCGCCTTAGTTATTTCCATAAGTTCGCTATCATGACAATGAGGAAGTAATTCAACAAAATGTCGATTTCCAGATAAAAAAAATTAAAGTTTTGGAAATAAAACAAACTACCTGCATGTTCCATTTACTAATCAATTCGCAAGGTATCCAGAGGACACACAGTTAGTTTCGAGACTTTATAGTGACGTTGATTTATTGGTATCTTCTTGAGAATATATTTTCTTGAAAACTTCGCAGCCAATCGTGCTTCGCATGCAACAAGATTGATCAGACGATTGTTCCTAAAATTATTGAAAAAACGTAAATGTGTAGAGTAAAACTATATTTAAAAAACTATATACAAAAATTGTGAAGACGATTATTTATTGGCATGCGAGTCTACAATTTTTCATTCTCATAAGTATCAAGCTTTTCAAATAATATGAAACCTGACAGAAAATGAAATGATTCTTTTAAAAAACGAGGATTGTAAAGTTAGTATTATTTTGAAAATATCAAGATTCGTGGCAGCGAATTGCCGCTAAGTACTAAAAAAAAGTAGAAAAAGATTCTAAATACCCATACGAGAGAAAAAAATCTTCCATGAAAATTGAGTGGCAAAAAAAAATCACTACCTATTATTATTATCCATAACATAAATGATTTTATAATACAGTGTCAAAAGTTTCGATTTCAAGAACATTATTTTTTATAGCTTTATTAAGCAAAAATTTACATAAACTCACTGAGCATTATAATGAATGCAATTACACAAAAATTGTAACGAAGTTTAACATCTTTGATAAAATTGGATCAACAGAAAAATTTATATTTAACACTATGTTCGTAAAATATGAAATAAGAGATTTTGCCCAGCGATTTTCTGTTGTATGCAGAATTAACTCAATTGTTTCGCTTAGGGCTGATTCTTTGCCAAATTTCGATGTGTTTTTTAATACTTTGAAACAAAAATTGTATACTTTTATTAGAAAAATTATGAGCATTTCAACGCATCTAAAAAACAGTCGTCCTCATAGATAGTTGGAAATTCAACAAATTTTGAAAATGCAACTACTTGGCTGAAAATTCAAATACTTTCGGTTGAAAACTAATTCAGTTACGGTAATTGTATAAATCTTTAACTGCTTTAATTGCAGCTTTCTAGCAATTTATTCTAGATTTAAAGATGTCAAAAATTTTGAGGGTTTTTAATAGATTATAAGAAATTTTCATGGATTTTATAAGATTTTTATAGGATTTTAACAGATTTCAGAGTATTTTAAGGAATTTGAATAGATTTATAGGAATTCAATAAATGAAGCATCGAAAACACATTTTAAAATAACATAATTCATTAAACATGAGTTTACAGGTCTTTTTTTCAAACAATCAAAATTCCAAAATTTTTCAAGTATAGCGTTGTATTTCGCTTCTTACAAATGTTGAATTTTTTGCTGAAAGATTCATCTTTCAGAAATAATTACAGATTTAAATGACACACTAACAACCTGTTGGCTCAAAAACCTTAAAAGTAATTATTTGAAGAGTAGCTTGCGATAAGGGCCTAACCCACATTTTCATGATTTTAAAGGAGAGACAAGAAACGTTCTCAATAATCAAATTAAGAAAAAATGAAAATAAATCCTGGTACGTGCCCTTAAGTTCTGCACTCGATTGAACAAACAACTGAATTACAATTTTATTTTTCGTATTATTTCATAGGATATTAATTTATTCCCTCAATTAAACTGATCCTCCACCTTTATGTTCCTATATATTATATACTATATATGTATTGTATTTAATATTTATGTATTTGAATTTGTCTCTGAAAGTAAGTGTATATAATGTCACAAGATTACCAGCTATATTTTTCGCAATATGGTTTTCAATGATTAATCTTGTTTTTAAATTTCTATTAAACTCTCTATTAATATTTTAAGCAAAATAGTGATTACAAGAGATTATATGGGATTACACAATATCTTGTTTAATATTTGTTAATATTTGGTTATTTGAACCAAAAAATGTTGATCCTAAAAAAAGGTTTAAAAAAAAATTATGCAGCATTAATTGTTAACAATTGTGATGCTCGATAGGAAATTTGGTTAATTTAACCAAAAATATATCCTATCTAACAAAATATTTGATTGAAAGAACCAGAAATTTTGGTTATGTCAACTGAATACTATGTTGTCCATATAATAAGTATGTTCTATGGTTGAACCAACAAAATTTTTTATTCAACCAAATCGTTCTCTGAGTGTACATGTTCAAGTCAACTTCGAAAATCAGTCTTTGTCGACAATGCCCGGAGACCACCGTTCATTGTCACTTTGCTTTAATTCTCCAGAGTTTGGGGCAATTATGCTAACTGACGTCGATAAACTATTTACATGGCCAATGTCAGTTCTCTGAAAACTATCACTTTTCAAAATTGGCAGTGTTTAGTTCATTCATCTCCATAGTTGTTTTGTTAAGTGTGCGAAAAAACAGTATATTTTATACAACCGATTTCGAAATAGATGGCATTTGACGTTCGTGTAAACATTTTATTTTAATTAAAAAATTTAGAACTTGTCTAATTTTCAATTGTGATCTTTCTTTAGTCAATACGCTCTGTTAATGTTTACAGAACCAACGACAAATGTCTTCCCGACGACAAATTGACAACAATTCTTGAATTTTAAAAAAAATTTCAATAAACAAATTCACCAATTGGACATTTTTCAATTAATAGGCTCTATTTTGTGTGGAATCAACTTAGAAAGTCTTCCCGATGATTATTTGCCATGATAACTTGTGAATTATCGTCAAAGACCGCTGGTCTTCGGGCATTGTCAACAATGACCGTTCAGTGTTGGAAATTTCAGAATTTGAGTTTCTAGGATAGACATTGCCCAGTTATTGTCGAGAATGACCGATAACAGCGGGCATTATCGACATTAACTAGACGTTGTTGACAATGAAGGAATTCCGACATTACCTGTAACATATACACAGAAAACGATTTGGTGGAATGAAAATTTTTGTTGGTTCAGCCATAAAATGTTCATATTATATGGTCAGCAAAATATTTAGTTGACCCAAATAAACCTTTTGGTTGTTTCAACCAAATATTTTGAGATATAGGATATATTTTTTGGTCGAATTAACCAAATATCCTATCTAACAACACAATGGTTAACAATTAGTGGTGTGCAATTTTCTTTTTGGAACTTCTTTCAGGATGAAAATTTTTTGGTTCAATTAACCAAATATTATCAAATATTAAGCAATATATTGTGTAATCCCATATAATCTCTTGTTTTTTTGTTTATTAAAAAACTGGTTAACCACTTTTAACCACTTGGACGAGGTAGATTTTCCGGCTTTTCCAAATAATCTCTTTCGTAAGGTTCAAGTACCCTAGGCTGGATTCGTTCTCCTGTCGTGGGTATTCCCGCCATTTGACGACCAAGATAAAATCTATGAAAACTACCATCAGGCATCCAAAATCCAAAAGCTTCATTATTGTGGTTTACTTGTACCCAATATCTGCCTTGCGGTATGTAAAACAAGCCTGGCAGCAATCGTCTCTTTCCTAGACCTTCCCTGTATTCTCCAAGAAATTTAAGACTATAATCGTTAATAATGTCGAATTCTTTCACATCGAATCCTTGTTGAAAAGTATCGGGAATCTTGTTTCCAGAAGCAAGAGACCCAGTTGTGGTTTGCGAACTTAATTCTGTAAGAGGAAATAGAAATGGTTAATTTTGCCACCATGAATATATTTTTATTCCACACATGCATAAACACGAGCATAAAAGTAAACTTCGCACATGCGCACATCAGAAATTTTATTAATTTCTTCCCCAGAGACCGGATTCAAAGAACTTTCTCCCCGCACAGATTCAGCAGTTGGACGAGAATCAGCGCCATCGGACGAGATAAACGGCTAACTAGTGATGTACTGTCGATAATACAGATTAATGCTCATGCGCGAGGATAACTTTCACGCTCGTGGGTTGTTAGCGTCAACTTTCTTGGCGCTCTACAGAGATGGAAGTAACATTTTCAGACATATGTGTGAAATAAAATATCGTGTGCTTTGCAGGAGGAATTGGTCTTTACTAACTCGTGCAGCAAATTTCACATTCGTTAATAAAGATCGACTTCCGTTCATCGCCACACAATATACCATAATTAGAAACATTAAATCCTCAGTGGGAAATTGCCAATGTTCACCATCGGTTGGAGAATGGCTTGATAGTGGCAACCATTGGTTTTTCAACTGACTCAGGATTGGCCACCAGTATTGAGCCAACATAAGTGATTGTTTGGGATAATAATGCTAATGCCAAGAATAAGCAGCCAGTCATGGTCCATGACTGGCAGTCAAGACTGACCAATGATTTCAAAAACATGCGTAACGTGACTATTATTGATGGACCAATGGTTGGAACAAGCATAGGCTAAGACTTAGAGAATTTTTCAAACTGTATAAGTAAGAATTTTGTGTGAAGTCAAATTTTTTCTTTAGGAAATTCAAAAATATTTTCATAGATTTCAGATAGGTCGAAAGAGAATACAGAAAATTGTAAAGAGAATTTTTTATTTTACTGAAATTTATAAAATTTTGGAAAAAATTCAAGTCAGTTTAGAAGATATGTAGGACTTTTAGGAGTTTGGGAGAAATTGAAAGACATTTTATAAATTTTTAAAAATATTTTCAAGTTTTAAAACATTTTTAATCCCTTCGAAACTTCTCAAGTTTTTGAATATCTTTTAAACTGACTCAAACTAACTTTAAAAATCTTGAGTTTGTCTTAAAGTTTTTGAACTGTATTCAAATTTTAAAGTATGTTTAAACTTCTTTTTTAATTCTAAATATCCTTTGAGGTGATTCTAATTTTTTCTGATTTTTCTTCAAGAAATCCTAAATAATTAAAAAAAGTGCCTCAAAATCTTCCAGATTTTTTTTCGAGAATGTCGGAAATCTTTTAAAATGTTTTGATTTTACAAAAAATATTCTCTCAAAATTTATTTTTCAGCTTTAACGTTCTTTAAACGACTAGCGTATATGGTAAAAATATTATATCAAAAAATTCCTTCGTGTAGACGTAATTTGCCAGGTAAAAACCCTGGATTCGTTTGAAGTACCTCAAGCAAATTTTTGTAGCAAGGTAAATACCGTTAGTAAGATAAACTAAAATAAAAAATCATCCAAACTTTTCCCAGAAATCTGAAGACATTTTTTTTATTCTCTTGAAACCTTTTGAAACTATTAAAAAGTTTCCAAAATTTATGGTTAAAACCTTTAAAAATCTATGTCTGATATTTTTTTAGATTTTAAATGACTTAAAAAATTTTTTTAAGACTTCTAAATATTTTTTTGAATGACACGATTTTTTCCTGAAAATAAAAAAATGCCCACAGAATTGAAGAAAGCTTTAAAAACTTTCAGAATCTTTTTCGAAAAATTTCAAAATCTTCACTATTATCCTAAAATTAGTTTTTCTAACGTAAAAAATCATTTTAATTTCTCCCAGGAATCTTAAGATAATTTTTTCATTCGCCCGAAACTTTCCAAAAATCCTAAAAAGCTCCAATTTTCGAAATCTTCAAAAATCTACATTTTGTTTCAAAATATTTTGAAATATTATCATGTCTTGAATTATTTCCGAATCTTTTCAAAACTGCTAAGACTTCTGAAGATCTTTTGAAATAATTCAAAGTTTCCCTGAATTTCTTTTACTGCAAAATGAGAGTAATTGTCTTGAAATCTTCCAGATTGTTTTTTAACATATTTTGAAATTCCCAATGCTTGAAAAGTGATATTTCAAAATAAAACCTAAATCATTTGAAATTTTTCCGGAAATCTTATTGTCGGTATTGGTTTTTTTTTTGTTATAGATATAAAAAATTTCACAATATTGAAAAATCATTTGCTATATAATCTTCTCTTTTGTCACTAATGATTAGCAGCATTCAAAAGTAAATTTTTTCATGAAATAAAATAACTTATACGGAAATTTTGATTTACTAAATTGATGGAGAAGATTCGTAATCTTTTTTAATAGATAAATACATATAACCTCATTTAATATGGTGAGGGGGTTATGAATGGAATATTATTTTTCAAACATGTGGTCAAAAAGCTAAGAACAGAATTGTTGAACAGAATTTTTAGGGGTAAACATAAGTTACAATTAGTGTGATATTGTCATTTTTCTTTATTTTATAAAATATGTGTTTTAATAATAACACCAAAGAACATGCGATTTTTTTTAAAATATTCTAAATCGGTTTTAATATGTACAATTTTTGCTAATGAAAAATAGTAAAAAATTAGAAATTAAAGAAAAATTGCGGAGTCTATAATTTTTTGAAAATGTGCAAGAAACATGTTCTGTCTTGGATTGAATCATGAACACAGTGTGGAAAAAATTGAATATATTCAACTTTTTCCCAAATGAGTGAATCAGAAAATTTGTAAAAAACGTGTTATTATTGATCGTTTTCAACAAAATTAGTAAAATTAGGCGACATGCGCCTGAAAAAAAGAGTTTCGTGGCCTATTTAATATAGAATTTGAAATGTTTAACTTCTATCTCTCCCCACCCTCACTTCAACTTATTTCCCCTCATAATGCCTTCCCCTCCATCCACCTCCCGACCCCTCACTTCCCCTTCCTTTCCTTTAGTTACTCTCGCTTTACCCCGAATTCCCCATGCTGCCCACACTACCCCTCATTTCCCCTTCCTCACATCCCCTCATAACCTATCATTTCCCATCATTCCCCTTCGCTTTCCGCCCCACCCATACTTCCCCTCATTTCCCCCTTCCCATCTCGCAAATCCCCTCACTTCCACTTTCCTCCTCCTTTCACACATTTCGCCACGATTCTAATTATATGCATTAAATTGTGATCAGTATTAAATATTTTTCTTACCAATAATAAGTGTTTTATTGTATACAAATTTTATTTTGAAAAAATCGGAATCTCACCAAAAACATATACAATGCAAAAAAAACTCTACCAAGTATAATATTATCAGTACAATGAACATTGTTTGCGAAATCAAAGCTTAGTAAGTAATTCAAGAAGAATTAGAAAAACGAAAAATAATAAAAACTTTTAAAATGTATGCAAAGAAATAAGAATGATGAAAACTTGTCGGGATTTTTCTTTTAATACATTCATAGAGTTTCTACACTTTTTTGAATGAATAAATTTGAAAATTTATCATTCGCTTAGATTTTAGAATTACTTGGCGAATTTTGATTTCCAAAACTATGTTGATTGTACTGATAATAATGTTTTACTTGGCGAAGTCTTTTCCATCGCAGACATTTTTTGAGGGTCAATATAATTCCCCCTATGCACATTATATTATAATAATTGTTATATTCACCAATAGAAATAGAGATGATCACCAAGGAAAAGACCAGAGTACAAAGAGTTCTCATTTTTTCCTAGAAGACAAAAAACTAGTTACAGTATTATTTGAGAATGTGGATAAGAGTGTCACTGATGAATAGTCTGGTACTTCATTGAGGTATATATACTGTTTTTCGAATGAAGAAGAGAGGAGAAATTAAAGGAATTTTCGCCGGAACCACTCGATTTCCAGATGTTAGTTTTCCACCTCCACTGACCTGAGCTCACTAGTAGAGAGTCGTGGTGGTGGTTCATGTCGCGTCCTCCCGTGACGCATGTGAGGGGGTTCAGTACCGCAGAGAGGTTTCGAAGTAGGTGTGTTGGGGCGACCAAGTTAAATTTTTTTTTTCATTTCAATATTGTAAAATGTACCTCAAATGAAACACTAATTCTTACTCACACTCTGCCCTTAAAATTAAACTTTTATTACACGAATATGATTTCATAATTAATTAAACGAAATTTGATATGAAAAAGATTGCCACATTCGAAATAATGGATCGAGAAATTTCAGATCAAAATTTCACTGGTTTTTAAAATAGGCTTTGGATGGCGATGAAAAATCAAATTTTCAGTCTATTTCAGATAACGAATGGAAATGAAGAAGGCTTTATCCAAAAAAGTTGTTCTGTTTTGAGAAAATAAAAATTGAAAATCGCGATTTAACAGTATGACAGACATTTTCTTGCTAATATATACTTTTTTTATTGAATAATAATAACTTACAGAAATGTCAATGCTAAAAGGTTTAGCAAAACCATTACTATGTTTGAATTCCATGTACATTCTAAGTAAAATTTTATGTACAAAATTTATCTTAATTATTGTATCAGAAAATTATATTTTGAAAAATCCTGTTACCACATTTTCTGTACCTGTTAAATTCATGAGAATAATCATTTTTTCACTTCTATTATATTTATTATTTTAATTTTAAATTAATCATTTGATTTTTCTTTTTATTCAACATTAAAGTCAGTCGCCCTAAAGCACCTTTTGAGACAATACGTGTCTGCATCACTGGGACCCCCATTCTACTTGACGAAAGTGACCACCATCCGTGGTCACTCCAGCTGAGCAGAGAGAAGTGGTGGTGGAAGTGTAACATGTAGCTTTTGAGGAAATTTCTCCTCTCTGGGAAGGCCTGGATTATAGGCATCAAGCTGTTCAATCTGAGATATTTATTTTTCATAAATCAGTCTCGAGGAAAAAAAAATATTTACCAAATTCTTTAAAATTGATGTCACACTTTACATAATCTTTCACCTTGTAATGAAAGACGGTATTTACATGGGAAAGCTAAAATTGACTCCAGAAAATGTTGAAATAATTAAAAAGGCGTATACCATTCTTCCTTATATTTGATCAAATGTTTTGGCAATTGTTTAAACAATTTTTCATTTCACGATTTCAAGATTTCTGAAATTTCAAGCGCTGCCATTAGATTACAGAAAAATTTCGGAGGATTTGAGAAGATTTCATAGGATTTCAAAGATTAGATGAGATTTTATATATTTCAAATAGATTCAAAGGAATTTCACGAGATTGAATGGATTTTTTATGATTCGAAGGTTTCACGGGATCCCAAGGGATTTTTATGTACCGTATTTACACGCATATAAGCCGCACACGATTATAAGCCGCACCCCGATTTTAGAAGCTCAAAATAGTGAAAAAACGTTTGTACGTTTGCACACCATTATAAGCCGCACTCCGATTTTCCAGTTCTAAAAAACCAGAAAAAGTGAGGCTTATATGCGTATAAATACGGTACTACCACGGATTTTAAAAGATTTTATAGGACTTCAGAATGTCAAGGTGTTTAAGGAATTTCAAAGTATTTCATCAGATTTCAAGGGGTGTAAAAGGTTTTCACATGATTTCATGGAATTTAATAGAGTTTCAGTAACTTCACTTCATAAGTCGATTTTGAACTATACAAAAATGTTCAAAAGTATAAAATTAACAATTTTATTAAATCGTTTGAGTAATTATTCTGGAGTTTCGCATATATATCCAATAAAAGTTATATCCGTAAATCTCAAATATTCAAAATTTTCTTACCAAATATTATATAGAAATTATTCAGTTACAATTTGTAATTTGGGATACGTGAAAAATAGAAGAGTTTAATTAAATAACACGATGTTGTAGCATGATAAACTTCACTGAAACAATGAGAAGTCAATATTAGGAAACTTGTAAACAGGCTACGTTACCTCCAGCCACATATTTCATTTAATTTCCTAGTCACTGCTTCAAAATGGGAAAACGAGGAATATTTACACACTTAATCTATTTTACTGATTACGGCGTTCTTTAAACTATAAAACACATCACTAGAACTTTTTTGTGAAATATTATTCTGCCATAATATGCACGAATTTTGCGCAAAAAATCTAAATAATCGTGGGAGCCCTTCTTCAAACTTAAAAATTTGGATTTTCAAAACGCAACAAAATTTTCAACAAAGAATTTTAATTACTCAAGGGTTATTAAGCGTAGAAAATGAAGTGAAAAAGATGTCACAAAAAATGTTGTAAAATTATAACTGGCGAATCTATGTACGAAGGTTTGTATATTCCTTTAGTGCAAAATGTTATTAGAAATAACATTACTGAACATTCTTTTGAAGAATTTTCTCCTAGGATTATGTTTGGACATTTTTTATATGAAATTGAGAAAGTCGTCGAAACGCTTTTTCAAAAAAAGTAATTTTTATTCATATTTCTTGATTTTTTGAATTTGTAATATGATAGACTTATTTTTGTTTAGAAGCAGGGTAAAAAATAATCATGAAATTATGTTCCAAAATAAAAACTATATTATCCACAAGGGTTTTGTGTATTTGAAAAAGCCCTTCTATTAGGAAAATTGGTTGGAACATTATTTTACCCACCAGTTCATCTCAGTTTGTAATCAAGTGATGCATAACTAAGCACATTTTTTTAATTGAAATTTTCAAAAAATAAAAGTTTGAAATTTTACAAGAATGTTTTGTAATGGGATTTTCTTATTATGAAATATACTTGTATGGCATCGGAAGATGCCATAGATTAAGAGATGCTTTCAGAAAACTGAAATTCCTAATTGTATCATCTGGATTTTGAATTTGAATTATTCCGACATAAAGCACCTTTTGTTCCATTTTTTTAAGAAATGAAGGAAGATAATATATATTCCTTGGATATCGGTTATTTTTCTGAAAATATTAGGTTTTTTTCATTTTTAATGATAAATTACGACAGGGTAATAAAAAATTAGACTCAGGATAAGTGTGATAACTGTTTTTTGTTTTTCATTTTTTATTGTCACGTACGAAAATCTGTGAACTGTCCGAGGTTAGTTGAAGAGGTTAATAAATCTTATTTTCGCAATGAAAATGTAAGTACATGAATAATAATAATAATCATAATAATAATAATAATAATAATACCGAAGGTGTTCTCACGTTGTCGTCGCGGTAGGGCTTGAGCTATCCTCTCATGACTTCGACGGCTAAGATGGC
>JAUMHM010085182.1:0-11804 GCA_032362435.1 Melikaiella ostensackeni
GCTCCATGGCTTGACCTCCATACAATCTCTTGAAAAAATCTTTCATACAGTCTTTCACTCTGTGCGAATACCATACCATTCCACCATCATCATTCTTGATTCGGACTACCTCAGTGCTGGAACTTCCTTTCCTAGTCTTCCTAACCCATTTTCATAATAATTTCTTATTTCCTTTAAAGTCGTTTTGCATTTTTTTATCATCTTCTGCTTTGATATTATGCTTGCTATTTTTGACTAGTATCTTGGCTCTTCTGTTTTTATCCCTATAATTATTTTCTAATCTAGTGCTATGTCTGAATAATGCATTTGTTTATTCACTTTGTTTATAATATTAACAAAAATAATCTTAAGAGAAATTTTCTCCATTATAATATAGTTTTCATCCAAAGTTCTTACAATATAGCTCAAAAAAACCTAAAATTATTCAGAATTAAAGAAAACACAATTTGAAAAAATAATTATTTATAAGAAATTTTCTGCTCATTATATCATAATGGAATATCTTGACCTAATGTTACTCTATGAAACGTGGGTGATTACAACAATTTTCCTATTACTGACGAGCACCGGGATCGACAAATAAGAAAAATGGCCATTTCTTTCGTCATACTCATTTATTTTTAGAAGAATTAGGAAACCTAATTTAAAATCTGACTCGACAGCTATCTAGAAAGTTTTATCAGCTTTTTTCAAAAATTGTTTACGTCCAAATCGGTCAATAATCGTGGGCTGTATGTTATTTTTAACCAAAAAAGACATTTTTCTCCCACTTTGCGGCGGTTTTTACCTGGCAAATTACGTCTACACAAAGGAATTTTCTGATGTATGTAATATTCTTATCACATGCCATAAAGGCACTTAAAATTTCCTATACCGAGAGCTTGTTCCGGAAATGAATGATTCTCTGTGATGTTTATTTATTATTTCTTCATAAGTAAAGAACCAATGAAAAGTAAAAAAATTTAGAAAAAAAAGCAACTCTCTAATAATACTCTGAGGGAAATAGATATAAACAATAATACATTGTTTAAAAAATTAGTTTAACTGTAATTAATTATTACATCACTGTAAGTGAAAATTTGAAAATGGGTAGGAAATTTCAGAAAAAAACTTCAAGATTCTAGCTTTATTTCAAGAGATAATTGTTTTAATAATGAGCAATTGTTTAAACAATTTTTTTTAACTTTGATTAATTAATTCTTTGCTCTTACTGAAAAATTCAAAACAAGTTGAAAAATTCATAAGAAACCGAGACTCTTTACCTATATTCCGCGAGAAAATTACTATAAATAATATTTAATTGTTAATATAATTTTTTGGAAAATATGGTTATCAGTAGAAAGTCATAGAAAAATATGTATTAAAACGAACAAAAAAAAGAATCAACGCCAAAAACCCACAAAACCCATTTTTTATTTATGGGGGTTTTTTGCATTTACTTTTAAGACAAACTTTGAAATTAATTTTATTTATTGGCAAAACATTAAGGCAAAATTAATAGTGAAACTTTGCCTATACCTAGAACTTTTTTCCTGCGTTATTTCGAGTAGTCTAAATCTCTACTAATTCGATAATGGAAGATTGGTTTATTTTAAATGTATGCATTTATTTAGGGCTGTGTATATATCAATTGAGAAAAGGTTATTATAGAAATGGGAAACGTAGTAGAAAATAAAAAATGTTTGATAAAAGAGCTCGATTGTGTAACTTCTTTCACGACACTTTGTAATTTCCAACTTTATGCAAACAATAAGAAGGACAATATCGCGAAACTTGTAAGTAGGCTACGCCATCTTCACCAACATAACATAATTACAAGACGTAGCTTCAAAATTAAAAAAAAAGAAACAGAATTATTCACACACTCAATCTATCTTTCCTTACTTTATTTACATTGAAATGATTCACAGAAACGCCACAAAATTCGATCAAAAAAATTTCGTTAGTCAAACACTCAATAACTAATTCGAATAGTAACATTTTCATTAATCCACATTTGGAGAGGCTATTTCTACCGGCATGCTCGGAATATCTTCTACCTATTTTTTTCTAATTTTCTGAGAAGATTTTCGATAAGAGAACACGCAGATGAAAATTTCGAAATTAGGAAAATGTTCAAATTTGTTTAAAGTTGAAAAATTCTAGATAGGAGTGGTACAAGAAATTGAATGAAAGGTTTTCAAGTTGAGAATTATATACTGAATAATTTACATTTTGATGCAATTAATATGGAGCACCTTGAAATTGAAAATTCAAATTAAATATAATATAATTATTATTAGAAGTCTTAAGATTTGAAACACGGTCGTGTCTAGGTTCACCGAAATTTGGAGAGCGTAGCACAAATATTATATTTCCATAAAATATTATATTATAAATATTATATCATAGCTTCGAAACAAAGTTATGATATTTATTCATTTTATATTTATCTTTTTCGTTCTGAATTTGATAGAATTCCTTGTTCTCTTGCGACATCCGTTGAAATTTTTTTAAAAAGTTCAGAATTGGCAAAATGGCGACGATTTTTCTGAAAATATTCAAAGTCAATTTACTCAAAAACCCCACCGTTTTTTTGTCTTGATTTTTTTCTAGATTTGTACGAATGTAGAAAGTATATTCCATGACAGTCAGTCCACAGCATTTTTATCAAAATCACTTCTTACACTTTGTGTTTTCTGTCTTTTTTGCCTGAAGAACTGAAATTTGTGTTGTTTGACAAAACGATGAAAGATAAGACGAAAATGAGAAAAAGAAATTTGTTCCTGTAAAAGAGATTTGGAAAAATATCTGTTGAAACTTTTCCTATCTCGCGTATTTTTCGAGATTTTTGCGGAAATATGTATGAAATCCTCTGAGGTTAATCTTTTTCTCGCCAATACAATTTTATGGTTTCATGTAAGGCAAAAAGGATGTTTTTTAAACAGTTTTAACAACGTGTTGGTGGGATAATAATGAAGTAATTCAGAAAAAATGGAGAGTTTCGATTATTTCAAGAATGCCGACTTCGAAGGAAAAGTTTGATGTAAAAGTTGTTGAAACTCGAAAATTTCGTGCTCCTTTGTATTTTATGATACCATAAAATAGTATTCTTGAGAAAAAACTCAATTGCAAAGTATTTTATACATATTTTTGCAAAAGTCTCGTTAATAAAATGAGATAGAAGAAAGAGTCACGAGACATTTTTTTAGAACTTTCCTAGAGAAACAATTTTGTTTTTCTGACATTTTTCGCACCTTGTGTCGTTTAGGCAAAGAACGTGAATTCTCTCTTCTTTCCTAGGCGCGGGTACAGGACAGACTAGCATGAAATATACTGTATACATCAGGACGAATCTAGAAAGAATTTCAGAAATTTAATTTTTTTCGTAATCTACATAATACCTGTATGCCCAGTTTTAAAACATCTTGTAAGATTTCAATATTTTCGGATTTTCTAGGCCAAAATCTCATTTTTCCTTGCAGAAACTGAAATAATTTTAAAAAGCTTTGCAAACTATACTAAAAAATTTTTAAGCATGTAGAAACTTTCTTTCACTAAAAATTTACCTAAAATGACATTGAGGACACTTTAGAAATGACTTTAAGATTTGGCTATTCTTAGGATAGTTTTCGAAGCTTTTGAAAATTATTTTAGTTATTTGAGGTTCATAAAAACACTGCATTTAGTCGTCCCGAAAACGTCCCGGATGAATAGCCAAACACATCAAAAAATGTTTGATTAATCATCCAGAATTTTGGGACAAGACACTTCGTTATAAAAATGAGATATTTTCCTAATAAAGCTCAACAATATTGAAATCTTACAAAATTTTCAATAATTGGACATATTATGTAGATTATAAAAAGAAAATATATTAACATTTTTTGCAACACTTTGCGAATTAGGAATTGAAAAAAAATTATGCGCTGCGGAACCTCAGAACATTGATCTCTTTAAAATTATACAGAATGAAACAAGACCCAAAATGAAACTTTTCTGTAGCAGACTGTTTTTGATTTATGATTTCATTTTTTTTCGCCCCGCCCAAACGCAATTCACGGAAAAGGGATAATTACACATATAAAGTTAATAATAGTATAATGATATATATATAGTATAGTATATTATGTAAATGAGAAATTAACGCTATTGAAAATCGTTTTTTTTCTGATTGTCTTGACAGTCTAGTCAGGCCCAGATCTGGGACTGATCCGCAATCCATAACATAAAAATTTCAAAGTGTCAATCAGCCAAATTTTTTCTACCATTTTCGAAAAATTGTCAGGGTGTCTAAAATAATAGACAATGAGAAATTAACACTATTAAAAATCATTTTTTTTTTATTGTCTTCTCAGTCTAGTCTGGCTCAGATGTGAGACTGATCCGCAATCCATAACATAAAAATTTCTAAGTGTCAATCAGCTAAACTTTTTTTACCATTTTTGAAAACCGTCAGGGTGTCTAAAATTATACGAAGTAAGAAATTAACATTATTAAAAATCTTTTTTTTTCTCATTGTCTTGACAGTCTAATCAGGCCCAGATCTGGGACTGGTCCGCAATCCATAACATGAAAACTTTCAAGTGTCAATCAGCCAAATTTTTTTTACCATTTTCGAAAAACTGTCAGGGTGTCTAAAATTATGAGAAATAAGAAATTAACACTATTAAGTATCAATCTTTTGTTCTTATTGTCTTGACAGTCTAGTCTGGTCCATACCTGGGGCTGGTCCGCAATCCATAACATGAAATTTTCTAAGTGTCAATCAGTCAAATTTTTTTTACTATTTTCAAAAAATTGTCAGGGTGTCTAAATTTATATAAAATAAGAAATTAACACTCAAAAATCAATTTATTTCTTATTGCCTTGACAGTCAAATCTGGCCCAGATCTTAGGCTGGTCCGTAATCCATAACATAAAAGTTTCTAGGTGTCAATCGGCCAATTTTTTTTACCATTTTCAAAAAACTGTCCGGGTGTCTAAAGTTAATAAAATAGGAAAGTAACACTATTAAACATCAATCTTTTGTTCTTATTGTCTTGACAGTCTAGTCTGGTCCAGATCTGTGGCTGGTCCGTAATACATAACATAAAAATTTCTAAGTGTCAATCAGTCAAATTTTTTTTTACCATTCTCGAAAAATTGTCAGGTTGTCTAAAATTATATAAGATAAGAAATTAACACTTAAAAATCAATTTATTTCTTAATGTCTTGACAGTCTAGTCTGACCCAGAACTGGGGCTGGTCCGCAATCCATAACATAATAATTTCTTAAAAATTGTTTCACCATTTCCGATAAATTTGTAGGGTATCTAAATTTATACAAAATACAAAACTAACACTATCAAAATAAATTCCTGTTTTCAGTTACATCAATTTTAATGCACCTTATTAACATTTAACAGAGGAAGTTTAAAAAATTTTGTTATTAAAAAATTGTCAAAGTTCACGATCAAATTTCTAAGTTCCGACGTTAAAAATTTTAAATGTTTATAAAAAATTACATTTCCTCTCATTGTGAAAATTTGTAAAGTAGTCTACAACGGGAAAAAACGAAATATTACACGAAAAAAAACTGTAGTCGATTTAAATTATTTATTTAAAAATTATTTTATTGATATTCCTGTTAACAGTTCGTATATTTTACATTTACAAAACGTCGTTTAATAGTAAATATTTAATTAGAAAAAAAGTGTTTGAAATTTGGTGTTTTAACTTTTTTGAGCTGTAGCTTATGAGGATGGCCTTTTCATCGAGTTTCACCTCGTAGGTTTAGCGCAATGGTTAAGACTCCCGACTGTTAGGCGATAGATTTAGATATAGATGTAGGTTCGATACCCCGTAGTGTTGTTAGACATTTTATTTGTAATATAATGTTTAAAAATGTCATATATGTATTCACTCTAAACAGGACCACTATTTCAAGTCAAAATACTCGCAATCAATTAATGTTTATTTTTTAAATACCTTTTTTGTCACTAGCAACACACTAGCCGCTAAATAGCGGCAGACTAGCGGCTGGCTAGACCGTCTAGCCACAAACTTTGCAAAAGTGTTACAGGTCTCGCCAGCCCCAGACTAGACCGCCTGATCTGCGCCAGATTAGAGTCTAGACGGTCTAGTCTGGGACTGGTCAACGCCAGAAGATTTTTCCACTAGGGTAGCAGATTCATGCCATCTCCTAACTATTACGATATATTTCCTAACGTTTCGGAAATATACCAACCTTTTAGGAAATTTTACGCATATTCTAGGAAAAATGATCGATTTTTCTCAAAAATATTTTGCCTATCGTCTTTCGAAATATTTCTTACTTCTTCGTGCGCAAAAGTTCCTACTATTTAGGAGACTCGCGCAATCTCCTAACTATTACGATATATTTCTCAACGTTTTGGAAATGTTCCAAGGTTTTCGGAAATTTTACACATGTTCTAGGAAAAATGATCGATTTTTCTCAAAAATATTTTGCCTATCGTTTTTCGAAATATTTTTTACTTCTTCGTGCGCAAAAGTTCCTACTATTTAGGAGATTCGTGCAATTTCCTAACTATTACGATATATTTCCTAACGTGTCGGAAATATTTCAAACTTTTCGTTTTCGAAATCAGCACGTTGTTATCTATCTAATACCACTGTTTCTTTGAGGGGACCTCTTGTTTTAAACGAAATCATAACCAACGCCTGGACTAAACAACCAATCCGTTCGAACCGAGGTTCTAAGCTTCGCGCGCGTTGTTGCATGCCGCTAGATGAATTTTGGTGTTATATAAATCTATATATTTTTTTATTTTTTATTCATATATTTTATAATAATTATATCCTTATTATATCCTTATTTTCAAATTTCGCTCATCTCGCTTCGATTGTTTTTATTTTCTGAGTAGACATTGTTATTCTAGGAATATATTATGGAAATATATATTATTATATTTATAATATATGATATATTATATAATATATTATAATGTATTAATTGAGATAATGTATTAAAATATATTATTCTCATTTTTATGGCTAATCTGTGCTTTATTAGCCATGAAAACTTATATTAAATTTTATGAAAAGTTCAAATGAAAATTCTATAGCATTTGTATGAAGTTTTTGAAAATTCCATTGAACTTGTATACAAAGTTCAAATGTTCGCTTTTGAACTTTCATGAAACATTGTGTACACTTTTGTAGAAATGTTATAAATTTTGAGAGATATTTATTCAAGGTCTGACGAATTTTTTAATTCAAAATTTTGAAAACTTTCGTAAAAATTTTTGGAAAATGTGCTCAAAACTTCGCAAGAAAATTTGGCTAATGAGCTTAGGAAAGAGTCACTGAAAGTTTCAGTGAAGTTTGTGTAAAATTTGCATCAATATTCATGTGAAAAAATTATGTACTGAAAACATTATATATTAAGAAATGTTTGTGCAAATTTCACATGCAATTCTACTGATACTTTCAATTAATTTATTTTGAATTGGAAAACAAAAATCCATCGCAACTCTTTAGGCAAGTTTCTTAAAATATTTTAAGAATATATTGTTTCTTGTACATAAATGTTGATGCAAATTTTTGAAAAACCAATCACTGAAACTTTCAGCAAATTTTTTTGGAGTTTATCGACCAAGGCTTACCGCGAGTTTCGAGCGATTCACAAAAATTTCAACGACAGTTCAGGGTGTGAGAAACATTCCTTAACGTAATTTCCGTATGTATAACTGCGGAGTTGACAAATTTAACATTTAATTAGCAAAATAAATATTCGAACCGTTATAAATCATTGCCAGAATATTTTCGATGAATCGAATTCCTGACCGCACGCTTAAAAACTACCTTCTATTGAAAATGGCAAAGAATCGAAAAAACAACCAAAAGAAGCCGAAGGTTTTAATTTTTTGGAGATTTATTACACCAAAAAATTCTCATTCGTGATCGCCCGGAGAATCTCTCGAATAATAGTGGGGGAAAAAATTCCGTAAGACCCTTAAAAACCACCCTCTATTAAATGTGTTCAAATTTTTTTTTAACAATCAAAAAGTACCAAAGCTTGTAATTTTTCATTTTTTTTTTAATCTTCAAAAACTCTCATTCATAAACTCCCGGAGAATGGTTATGGTGAGAAATTCCGCTGAACTCCTGAAAACCACCCCTAATGATAAACGTTTTTTTCAATAATCAGAAAATTGTCAGAAAAAAGCTCAAAGTTTGTGAATTTTTGCTAATCTTATCTCCTGAAACAATCTCTTTAATAATGCCTCGAATAATAAATAGTCGAGATAAGAAATCCCGGAAAACCCTTCAAAACCACCCTCATTGAAACAAACTACAAAATTGGTTAAAACGATCAAAATACGCTGAAGCTTCTGATTTTTTGGTGGTTTTTTAATCTCAAAAACTCTCATTTGTAATTCTCCGAGAAATAGTGGTGGTAAGAAACCTCAAAAAACCCCTCAGAACCACTCCTGGTGATGAATAATTTTTTCATAATCAAAAAATCGTCAAGAGAAGCCTTAGGTTCTGTAAATTTTTGCTGATCTCATGTTTTGAGAAAATGTCTATTATAATCCCTCGAATAGAGGTGGGGTTATGAAATCGCACAAACCATTCAAAACTACCTCCATTAAAAATAACTTGAAAATTGGTCAAAATAGATCAGAAGACACCGAGGTTTGTAATTTTTTAGCAGTTCTTTATTCTCAGAAATTCTCATTCGTAATCCCCCGCAAAATGATTGTGAAAAGAAATCCCTCAAAACCTTTCTAAGCCATCCCTGTTGAAAATGAATAAAAAATTGATAACAAACGACCAGAGACACCGAAACTTCTAATTTTGTGGAGAATTCTCATACCAAACAATTCTCATTCGTAATCCCTCAGAAAATGGTGGGGATGAGAAATCCCGCAAAATCCTTTGAAACCACCCCTATTGGAAATGACCAGAAAAATTGTAAAAAACATCCAAAAGACACCGGAGTTTTTTAAATTTTCAGTGGTTTTCCCTTCTAAAACATTTTCATTCGTACTCCTCCGAAAAATAGCCGTCGTGAGAAAACCCGCAAAACCCCTAAAAGCCAACACTGATGATAAGCGATTTTTAAATAATCAGAAAATCGCCAAGAAAAGTTTAAAGTTCCTAAATTCTTGCTGATCTTATTTCCTGAGAAATTTTTTAAAATAATTTCTCGAATAATTGTAAGAAATGAAGGTAAGGAATCCCGCGAAACCCTTCAAAACCACTCCTTTTGAACATGACTAAGACTAAAAAATTGGTAACAGGAAACCAAACGGCATCAAAGTTTGTAAATTTTTGGTGCTTTTTCACCCTCAGAAATTCTCGTTCGTAATTCCCCGGAAAACGGCAGTAATGAGAAACCCCGTAAACCCCTTAAAAAATAACCCTAATGATAAATGATTTTTCAATAATAATAAAATCTTTAAGAAAAGCTTAGTTTTGTCAATTTTTGCTGATTTCATCTCCTGAAAAAATATCTTCAATAATTCCTCAAATAATATTCGGCGTAAGGAATCCCGCAAAATCCTTCGAAACCACCCCTATTGAACATTACTGCAAAATTGGTAACAAACGACCAAACGGCATCGAAGTTTGTCAAGAAAAGCTTTGAGTTTGTAAATTTTTGCTGATCTTATCTGTTGAAAAAAACTCTTTGATAATCCCTCAAACAATAGTGGGGGTAAGAAATACCAAAAATCACTTCTATTGAAAATGACTGAAACTTGGTAACAAACAACCAAAAGACACCAAAGTTTGCAATATTTGGGTGGCTTTCTACACAAAAAAATTCTCATTTCGTTTTCCAATTCAAAATACATTAACTGAAAGTATCAGTAGAATTAAATATAAAACTTGCACAACTGTTGATGCAAATTTCACAAAAACTTCACTGTAACTCTCAGTGACTTCTTCCTAAGCTCATTAGCCGAAGTTTACCGCGAAGTTTTGAGTAAATTTTCCAAAAATTTTGACGAAACTTTTCGAAATTTTGAATTAAAAAATTTGTCAGACCTTGAGTAAATATTTCTCAACGTTCACACAATATTTCTGTAAAAGAGTACACAATGTTTCATAAAAGTTCAAGAGCGAACATTTAAACTTTTTATACAAGTTCAATGGAATTTTTGAAAACTTCATACAAATTCTATAGAACTTTTATTTGTACTTTCCATAAAATTTAATATAAGTTTTCATGGCTAATAGGGCACCGATTAGCCATAAAAATGAAAATAAAATAATTTTAATATATTATTTGAGTTAATACATTAGAATATATTATATAATAAAACACATATTATAAATATAATAAATATATATATATAATATTATATTATTATTGACATATCATGTATTTAAAATGATATAATATATATTTTCATAATATATTCCTTGAATAATAATGGCTTCTCAGAAAATAAAAATAATCAAAGATAGATGAGCGAAATTTAAAAATAGGGAAAGTAAAAGAAAATATATGAATATATAAATAGAAAATACATAAATATATATAACACCAAAATTCATGTAGTGGCATGCAACAACAGGCGCGAAGGTTAGAACCTTGGTTCGAACGTAATAGTTATACAGGGTGTTTTTTTTATCTTGAGACATCAAAATATCTCAAAAAATATGCATCTAACGAAAAAAATGTCTGCAATAAAAACTATTTATTTTCGACGGGGAAAAGCGACCCCGCAAAAATTTATTCCACATCCCACTTCCTGGGGGCGGAAGGCGGGTAACATTAACATTTCAGACGGGAACCTACTTTTTCCAGATTAAGATTCTCCATTAAAAAATACGTAAGTTTCGGGGTCGCTTCCCCCTTGAAAATGAAAAGTTTTTATCACAGACATTTTTTTCGTTAGATGCATATTTCTTGAGATTTTTCGATGTCTCAAGATAAAAGAAACACCCTGTATAGTCCTGGCGCTGACTGTGATTTCGTTTAAAATTAGAGGTCGTCTAAAAAAAACAGTCGTATTTCATAGATTTCAAAGTGCTGTTTTCGAAAACGATATTGATTTTCCCGAAAAAAGGTAGCATTTTTTTATAAACAATTTTTTTCAATAAATAAAAGCAAACAGTGGCAAGTAAAATGTCGATATAAAAAAACACCTGTAAAAAAGTAATTTTCGTCATATCATTATTGTAAAAATTGTTATTAACAAACAATTTAATGTTTTTAGTACGAATTCATGTAAATCATACATTGATGGATAAAAAATGTGTGATGGTGATTATTCGTGCGAAATACACTTTCGAAGCTACATCGTTTTCGCACTCCTGGAATTTTTGGGATTTTTCCATTTTTTTAAAAATTCATAACTCGAGAACCATTGTTCGTGAGGAAAAATAGCACGATATCTTTCTTATGTGATTTTATTTGATTTTCCTGAAAATTCATTTTTTTTATTATTATTTAAAGCATTTAAAGCATTTAAAGCAAGTGTTCATAAAAAATTGTTTATAAAAAAATGCAACCTTTTTTCGGGAAAATCAATATTGTTTTCGAAATCAGCACGTCGAAATCTATAGAATACGACTGATCCTTTGAGAGGACCTCTGATTTCAAACGAAATCATAGCCAGCGCCAGGACTAATCCACACGCCCACTAAAGATACGCTGGAGAGGGGTCGAGTAGGTCTCGAGCGGAGAGGGGGAACGGCCACCCCACTCCTCTCCGCCCACAACCGCTTCATTTATAATTAAAATATGCATTTAATTAAAATTTTGCATATGACATTTTTTATGGAGAATTTTATGCTCTACAACTTTTAATGCAAACTTTTTCACGTATCTTCAGCCGTTTTTGAAA
>JAUMHM010085183.1:0-11804 GCA_032362435.1 Melikaiella ostensackeni
AATACAACATCACAACTGCGGAGGAGGAAAAGGAGAAGAGGTATCAAGACCTTAGAAGTGGGCTGAAGCGATTATACACAAAATATTCGGTCAAAACTATTGTCCTTGTGATTGGTGCTCTCGGAGGTGCGAAGCCATCAGTGGTTCGTAACCTCAAAGCCATACCCGCGTGTCAAAAACATGCCGAGGCACTTGCGAGATGGATACAGAGGGCGGTCATCCTGGGTTCGCTCCGCGTTTTTAAGACACACAAGGGTTTCGCCCGCCTGTGGTTATGATTTCATCGTACCCTGTGGCCACCCATCTCACGGTTGTAAGACGTGGCCATAGGTGTGTTTTACCGCGGTTCTGCTGAAGGCTGATGTCATACTATGGCACTTGCTTCCAGTAGGACCCTGAGGTGGTTATAGAACTTATTTTATGTATATTTATTGACAACACTACGTTGCACTACTTTAGTAGTTAATTCTTCGTGATCAAGAAGTATTAGATCTCACGATTCATCGTAGATCGAAATCAGCGACTTCAGGTCGCGAATCGAAAGAGCAGAAGAATTCTTCCCAAGAAGAAGAAGCAGCCTCCTACGATTTGAGACCAAGACTTGTCGTTCGGATTGACGATGGCAGATCAGCCCGGTCAACCTCCCAATCCCCCCCCCCCGTCCCGCACCACCCCAACCACCAGCTCCTGCGATGCCCCGCAGCGGACGGCCCGAGATACCGGGTGTGAAAGGACTCCTGTTATCAGCATTCGGTCGGAGGGACAACATGTACCTCTCAAACGACTACGCTGTGCAGATAGATGGCCAAGATACCGTTTGCCGGCCACACGTTCGACCAGATCGAACAGCTAGTGAATGCAGAGCTCCCGATGACTCGGGACAACCTCATTTAGATGTAGAAGACCCTCATCCTAAAACGCGTCTAGGACGTTTTCGAGAAAGAAAGACACGTCAGAGCTGAGCCTTATGTTCGGCTTGATAGAACTATTTAGATTCCAGGACCATTGTCTGACCTACTCTACGCATTAGGTCAGTTTACGTCTGCAAGCAGAGGAATTCAGGTTAACATCACTCCTCCTGCTCGTCCAGCAGACCCTCTGGCACGGTGGAACCCCAATGCCCAAATTGTCGGCCAATGGACGCTTCTAACTAATAGAATGCGTACTCTCTACACAACGAGAAAGTTTGCAAGCCCCGCTGACTATGACGACAGACCCTTAGTTTCACTTATTTCACTAACAGAAGATAAGGCTAATAACGTACGATCGATATACGGCTACACAAACGAGCCGACCCCATCCGACGCACTCGTTCGCTTTTGTCGTGACGAGTTATTCATTCCAGCGAATGGAATTACGACCGATGCAAGTTCTTACTTGCTGGTTCAACGAGTAAACCGCACATCAGTGATCGGGAATTACGTTGGAAATTATGCACTTGGGACGAACTCTTAAGTTCAAAGCTGTTCGCACCTTAGTTATAAGTTATCGTTTAAATTTCGTTCATTATTATTTAAGATAAGTTTGTTGGGTTAACATTATTTTTAGTAGTTATATGTTTACCGTCATCGTTGGCGAAAGCCCTTTGTTTACTCTACTGATGGTTAGAGTCCGTGGTCCCGAGGTCACGTGATGAAACTTCCTACGGGTATGTTTAGCCATGGGCTAGACGTTTCTGTATTGATTGATGTAGATAATATAATACATTCAAGTCTTATGCAGCTGGCCTATCAGGCCCGCTCCAGATGGCCACCCATCTCATGGTTGTGAGACGTGGCCATAGGTATGTTTTACCGCGGTTCTGCTGGAAGCTGGTGTCATTTTTATGGCAGTTGCTTCCAGTAGGACCCTGCGGTGGTTGTATAACCTTTTTCTTCAACTATATATATATATATACATACAACATGTAAAAGTTTTTATAATGCAATATAAATCTTATGTTTTTTTCAGCTGGCTGTGGGTGCGGAAGCTCTCTATACCGTGTCATCGACAACTTAAGCTTTGAAGAAGAATCTGAATTTGAGTGCAGAGTTAAACGTGGCACTGGAAGATGCGGCAAACATTACCTCAGAAATTCAATTTGTAAAGAACTGGCTATAAACTATGTACTCAACATCCAATGATTTATCGCACTGAAGAAGCTGGTAAACGTATGCAGTCAAGTAATCAGAGCCTCCAACTTTGCGAAAATGAGAAGTATCAAAGAACGCAGTTTGCGCATATCATAGAGAACAGTATCTTCATCCCGACCCACGGCTTGCATCAGAAAAAATTAAGCAAACATACATGGCGAATATTATACACGAGACATCGGGCTCAGTCCCTTTCATGCCATCTTTTGAACCACATCCCAGACTCATGCTTATTTAAAAGTTGCTGAGAATGGACCTGTAAGTCTTTAACTTGATGCTAGTGGACAGATCGCAAAGCCTATAATATTACTGGATGGATCAACAACGGAACCAATTTTTTTATACCTAGGCGTTCTTAGTACTGGTGCTGGACAAATTTCTGTTTTCCAGATTCTTTCGGAAAAGCACACATCTGTTGCCATAACGAAATTGCTAATAACCTGGGTTAATGTAACAGGTATCCCTCATCCAGAAGAGGTAACGTGCGATTCATCATTGGCTCTGCTGTCAGCTTCTGTTAAAGCATTGACGCCCACTTTTACTATCGGTGATTACATACAGTCGTATGAGAAAAGGCTTCCACCGTGCTATACTCGAATTGACAATGCCCATCTTTTGAAATTTTATGTTGATTTCTTAGCCAAGTCAGGCAAATCTAGAAAAGTTCGCATCTTTTATAAAGCGGGGATTGGACAGCTAATACAAGCACGTGATGAAGATACTACTTTGCGGATTTTAAAATCTATTTTTATCATTGCATGTGCAGAGATTGATGATTGAGTCGAAGGAACAGGTAGAGACTCGCAATGCGAGCAAGAAAATAAATAAATCATTAATCTGTCAAATCCGAGTATTTTCGATACTGAAGAGGAGGAACTGACTGAGGATAGAACTTTTCCGAAGCCAGAAGAAGATATGAGTGTACTCGAGGATAAAATCTATTTCGCAAACAAGGTTGCAACATCATTTGATGCAAAAGTACGAGCTTTGTATGAAAATGCAAAATCAATCGATGGAGAAGGGGAACACGAAAGTGGGTACGTCTTGCCTTCATTAGCAGAGAAGCTATTGATATTCACCATAATGGATAAAATGTGGTCTAATATTTGCAGAGGTAAATATAACTACGGAAAACTTCCTGCTACAAGCTCTGCAGTAGAATGCGAAATTAAAAACGTAAAGCGGATATTTCTATATGATAAAAGAACTTCCATGAGACCAGATGAGTTCGTTGACTGCTACGTAAATGATTATCTTAAGGGACAAACAAACCTTTTCATCGCAAAAAGTATCGAAAACGATGAATTCCCTGAATTAAATAAGAAGCAAAAATTCCGCTGAAAGGAAAAAGGTAGAAGTTAATTTGAAGGCGATGAATAAGTTGGAAAACGGTGTGGAGGACGATATCCAAATGGTGATCGACACCGGTAAAAATACTTAAAAAATTACTTGAAATCATTGGTACACGTGTTGTGCCAAATCTGTAAAAGTGCACCAAAAAATTTGTAGCTGATTTTCAGAAAAAATTGCAGAATGTACCCTCTAAAATTAGACCTAGAAACTTAAAAGATGTTGAATAATTTCGGAAATATTGGTCATTTACAGAGATAGAAAAAACGCCTGTTTTTAAGCTTTCAGTTTGAGTTTTTGGGAACTAAGATACTTATTATACCAAAAACTAAGTTGTATTGCATGCTACCTGATATTTGAAACACACTGAAATATTATACATTCTATTGCATATAGTATATACATTTGGATCAATGAAATATCTGCTTTTGAACGAGGTTTATTGATTCAATACTATATTTTATTAAGAATGTAACATTTTGTTCTCTGTGCTGTAAACAATCATGGCCGTATGAACTATTTCTAGTAGGAATACATAATATTAATTAACTTAATTTTGTACAAATGTAGATGTTTGTTATCATAAGGTATGAACCTTTTTCAATAATGAAAACTAATTAATGAAAAAAAAATTTTCCGCGTGCATTTAAAAATAAATGCGAAATATGCACGCGAGTTTTCAGACTGTCCGCTTCATAGCTACGGAACTGCTGAACGCCTGAACAGCTCTCGCAACGCCTCAAGCTCATCCTTCAGACTCCGTCGCCAACGAATGCGAGCTGGTAGAATTCTAGGAAGGACATATTGCATACTGACTTATTAGGGACTATGTCTGCATAAAATATATTCACATAAAAATTGAAGTTTTATATATATATATATATATATATATATATATCTCAGCAGTTTTATTAACTAACCTGCACACAAAAAGACATAGAAGTAGGGTCACGAACGCCGGTTTTCAAACCCAGATAAAAATTAGAAGAATTGGTCTTTCGTTTAAAAATTTCGATTCTTAGAAAATTTTTTATTATTACTGTTTCATTAATCGTACTAATGTGCACATAAAATAACTTATTTTTTGAATAATTTTTAAGCATTCGAAGAAAATTAGAACCGTCATTCTTCCGGGAATTTTAAAATGAATTTTGTGAGTTATAAAATAACCGTAAAGTTTTAAATTCCTGATCTCGAATTTTGAAAAAGCGTTCTTCATTCAGGGTAGATTTTAGAAGCTAGAGCGGAGTTGCTCACTACCCGGTAAGTAGAGAAGAATTCATAAAAATTCAGAATCTGAATTCCCATTAATACGCAAATTTTCCTCCATCTGAAATTCCATCAACGAGTAGAAAGAAAAGCAAAACTTATTCCTTTTAATCGATTTAGGAAAATTTAATGGAAGCGTATTGGGAGGAATTAAAAAGTGGAGAAATGCAAAAGAAAGAACGGAAAAAAATAGAATGTCATTGTGAAGACGCAACTGTGAATTGAAATAAGTGCATTTTTCAATATAAATAAATATTATATTAGACTTATAAGTTATAGGTTAAAAAAAGAATTTGGGTAAATTATGTGAACATTTTTTATTCATGTATTGAACAGAAACATATTTTGACCGATTTCATATGAAATTTGTCTTAGAACACATTTAAGGCCATGTGAGCGTAACCTCAAACAAATTTTTTCACATTTTTTTTAAACCAACTTACGTTCACACGAAACGCTATATCGAGTTGAAAATTTCGGAAACTAAATAAAAAGCGCTAAGGAACGTTTGTCTGATCCTAAATTTTTATAATTATAGAAAAAGCAAGAAAAAAACTTTTTTTACAATCATAAAAATTTATGATCAGACAAACGTTTCTTAGTGATATTTATTTAGTTTCCGAAACTGTAAGTTCACATGTTTTGTGCACAGATTAGAAGGAATTAAATAAGTGGAAAATATGTTCGCCTGCATGGAATTCAACACAAGTGGCAATCGTTAAGGGCATAGAAAAGAATTGGTTTCGGAGATGAACCTATTATTTCGTTGGGCTCTTCTCCCAATGGAAAATTAGCACATTCAAAAAAATTAAATAATTCTCACTCTTTCATTTAAATCTTCAAATATTAATTTTTCTCTGTTCTTCTCTTCTTACCGGGCACCATTATTCTTCGGGAGATTATATTCATGAATTTTCTAGGCTATAAAATAACCATAAAATTATTAACTTCCAGTCTACTTGGCCGTTTTTTTAATTTTTTGGAACTTATTAATTAGGGGTGGGTTTTAGGGGTTCGAGTGGGATTTCTTACCACCATTATTCTTCGGCGGAACAATAAGGAGAATTTTCCAAGATGTAAAATCACTAAGAAAGCATTAACTTCTGAGTATTTCTGTAGATTTTCCGAATTTCGAAAAATCGTTCATTAGGGGTGAGTTTTATAAGTTAGAGCGGAATTGCTCAACACCATAATTCTTCGGAAGATTATTTTTATGAAATTTCAAGGCTATAAAATAACCATAAAATTATTAACTTCCAACTTACTTCGCCATTTTTTTTATTTTTTGGAACTTATTAATTAGGGGTGGGTTATAGGGGTTCGCGCGGGATTTCTTACCACCACCATTCTTCGGAAGAACAGTGAGGAGAATTTTTCGAGATGTAAAATCACTAAGAAAGTCTTAACTTCTGGGTGTTTCTATAGATCTTCCGAATGTTGAAAAATCGTTCATCACTAGGGGTGGGTTTAAGAAGTTAGTGTAGGGCTGCACACCACCATGATTTTTCGGGGGATTATTTTTATGAATTTTCTAGACCATAAAATGAGCATAAATTATTTACAGCCAGCTTATTTGGCCCTTTTTTGTTTTTTTAATACTTATTAATTAGGGGTGGGTTTTAGGGGAGAAAGCGGAATTTTTCACCACCACCATTCTCCGGGAAAACAATAAGGAGAATTTCTCAAGATGAAAAATCACAAAAAAAGTATTAACTTCTGGGTGTTTTTGTAGATTTTCTGAATTTTGAAAAATCATTCATCATAAGGGGCGGGGTTTAGATGTTGCAGCGGGGTTGCTCACCACCATAATTCTTCAGGGAATTACTTTCATAAATTTTCTAGGCTACAAAATAACTATGAAGTTATTAACTTCTAGCTCACTTGGCCCTTTTTTTATTTTTTGGAACTTATAAATTAGGGGTGGGTTTTAGGGGTTCGAGAGGGATTTCTTACCACCACAATTCTTCGGGGGAACAATAAGAATTTTCCGAAATGTAAAATCACTAAGACAGTATTAACTTCCGGGTGTTTTTGTGGATTTTCTGAATTTTGAAAAATCGTTCATCATTAGGGATGAGTTTTAGAAGCTAGAGCAGGGCTGCTCATCACCATAATTCTTCGGGATATTATTCTTATAAATTTTCTAGGCTATAAAAGAACCATAAAATTATTAATTCCCAACTTACTTGGCCGTTTTTTTTATTTTTTAGTACTTATCTATTAATTAGGGGTGGGTTTTCGGGGTTCGAGCGGGGTTTCTTGCCATCAAAAAATTTTCCTGAGGTGATAACTCCTAATTGTCATAGTTATTATTTTGTTGAATATATATCAATTTTGTCAACTTTGTAGTCAACTTTGCTGTCGCATGTACGGAATTTACGTTAGGGGTGGTTTCCCAGCCCCCACATTAAATGTTCGCGATATTTTTGCATGAAATGTATACTTAGGTTGCCGCAAACAATTACAGCAAAAAATTTTTCTTTTTTTTCAATTTTTCTCATCGTTCATTTGAACGTTCAGAACTTTTTGGTCATTTTCAAAGACCATTTTATGAAATGATAAAATCGATAAAACAAACAGTTATCGATTTTACCATTTTAGGAAATGATAAAATCGATAAAACAAACAGTTATCGATTTTATTATTTCATAAAATTGTCCTTGAAAAATAAAAACTAATATCCAAATACGCTCACGGTGAAAAAATATTTTCTACGAAGATATTAAAAAAATAAAGTTTAGCCCCATGCTTTTGGTACCAATGTTTATGCACCAGCTTATGGCCATTTTGCCAAATCTTGCTGAGTGACGTCACAACGTGAAATACCTACTTGTTAATTTTTCTCGGTCCATTTAAAAGAGTTCAAAAGATGTGAACGATTTCAAACGAATTTCAAAGATTAAAAGATTTCTTATTCGTAACAGGGAATTTTGGAAAAGAATTATAATTCTGAATTTGAACATGGATTTTTTCAATTCCCTTTTTTTAAATCAGAATACAAATTCCTTCCGAGAATTTCCGTGACACGTCGAAAGTTCCTTATTCCAAGTCAAATTATAATTATTAAAGAAATTTTCTATTTCAAAGTGAACCTAAAATGATAATTATAATTCTTTACGGAAATTCCCAATTCTATTTCAGAATTATAATTCTTTGCGGGAATTCCCTATCGTAATTGTAAAAATTATAATTCTTCTCGAAAATTCCCCATTCTAAACTAAAAATTGTATCTCTTTACAGAAATTTCATGTCGCAACTTAGAACTATAAATCTTTCAGAAACTTTCCTGTTTCAAGGTCGAAAGTATAATTCTTTACTGAAATCCCCTGTCCCAACTTAGAATTATAATTCTTTTAGAAAATTCAATGTTCCAACTCAGGATTGGAGTACACAATAAAATATGACACCACTTTTCATTTACATATTAGTACATTCGAGAAAAAAATCCCGGTCACTGAATCAAATTCCCGGTCATTTCCCGATTTTCCTGTCAGGAGGACACCCTGATTTTAAACAATTTAGACTTAAAATTACTCAACAATTGAGGGTTTGAATTTCAGACTGGATAATTTAAATAGGAATTTATTCATTTTCCAATAATTGAATTTGAAATTAATCTATTTTAAACGTTTTCGATTTAAAAATGTCAAAATGCAATTTCAAAAAATTAAAACTTGAAATACGGATTCACGCAATTAGAAATTGTTCAATTTTAAAAATTATTAATTTAAAATTGTCTAATTATGAAGATTCAATGACAAATTATTCAATTTGGAATGTTCTCAATTAAAATGGTACAATATTTTCTGGTTTTGAGTTTCAATTTTATAAGTTTTAATGTGATTAAAATTGAAGCTAAGTAGAGAACTTATGATAAAAACGGAAAAAGTCGATTAGTCCCAATTTTCAAGAAGTCGCAAAAAGTCGAAAAAAGTGAAAAGTCGCATGATCCGAGCCCTGCTCGGACATACACTGTAAAAATGTGACTGAATATTACATTTTGTTCTGTAATTTTTTCCTATGACTGTCGTGAGAAGATTACACGTTTATTGTAAATTTACACTGTTTTCTGAAGGACTTTCCCATAACTGTAGGAAATTTACAGTAAACGTGTAATTTTCCCACAACGATCATAGGGGGGCTTCCATTAACCACGTGGCCCATTTTCCGGTGATTTTCGACTACCCCCCCCCCCCCACTGTGACCTGTTTTTCCAACGTTTTCTATAGTTTTTGTCATTGCGACACCTGTTGCCCCTGCCCAAACCATAAACAAACCACGTGGTTTATGGAAGACCCCTAGGTCTAAGCCATAGAAATACCAGTGAACTTTGTGGGAAATTTACATGCATGCAATAGAAATTCACATCAAGAATCATGGTAATTTTATCGCAAAAATCAATGGACATTCACAATAATGAGAGTAAATTACAAAATGTTTTGGTTTTTTCGTGTAATTTTGCACCGTTTCTTGTGTGAACTTTACAACTTTTTTGTAAATTTCACCCAAAGATCGCTGGTATTTTTATGTTCTATGAGTGTTCTGGGAAAATTAGATGAAACTTTTTCAGTGCAGGATTGTAAAAAGTGACTTACCGGTCCATACTGACGTACTGACAGTAGAACGTTTGATGGTATTGTTCAGGTGGGTATGGGGGGTATGGGTGGTATGGGTACCCAGAAGGCCATACGGGTTTGTGCTGACACCGAAATATCCTGATGAGAAACTGAGGGGTATGGAAAATGACGCGTTGGCAGTTTATGGGAAAGAATTTCGCAGATGTGAATTCATGTTCGAAGTGGTTCGAAGCGCGGGTTGTTCCTCATTCCGATTTTTAACAAAAACGAGTCGCAACTGACGGCACGTGTTGCAAGTCACAACTTGCAGAGCGTGTCCTTGAGATGGCCTGGAGAGGGGTTATAATGCTAGAAGGTTACTCTCTATTGGTCAGGCCTCCCAGCCAATTGGGGCGCTGGATGCAAAAAGGATGAAAAATTATTTCGTGAGGGGGGGGGGGGGGCTCGGAACGTCGCTCAAACCAGAGATGAGATGGAAGATCATGGAAGATTGCCGATCTAATGTATTCAATTTCAAGTGATTTTCCGCAGCGCCCCCACTGCACCTAAGCTTTTGCGAACTAAAATCAAAGCGCCCCCCAGTGCACCTAGCCAGTTCTTGAACTAAATAGAAGATACAGGCTCCTACTGAAACGGTCAATCTAATTGTTTCACGTATCGTATATAATACCATCAAAGTTTTCGATGGCTGCTTAAGTTTTTTTAATGTTAATTATATGAGATTTAATATTTTTTCTCTTAAATAGGTTAAAAGCTATTAGAATTTTCTATGAAAGAAGCCATGACGAAGAGATTGTGTAAATTAATTAAAAAGCTATTGCAGAAATAGTGCAAATTTTAATATTTTCTTTAAATTAAAATAAAATCTAATATAATTAACATTTTACAAAGTTGATACAAAAAAATTGGGAAAATTTGAAGAAATCTCATGAACAAAAAAATTTCAATTTTTCCAACATTTTTGTTTCAACTTTAAAATTTAAGTTACACCATTCAACCAAAATTTTGACAATAATACTTGGTGCAATAACAATAATAATAGGTGCTATTTTACAGGTATTTACCTTTAAAATGATCTCAAAGACATTCAGAAATATTTATTATATCAGTTATTATTTAAATATAAAGGAAACATTGAATTTTGCACTACTTATTCAATATCATTTTTTCACCTCAGTCTGTGATTGAGAATAGGTTTGGCACTTGTAAAAAAATAATTGTGAAAACAGAACAAAGTCTTGTCTTGGTTTAAACCTTATGAAAAATATTTTGCAGAATCTTTTTTTTCACAAGTAATTAATTTGTTAAAGAATTCTTATTTAAACAATTAAGATACAGTTTTTTTTTAAATCTCTCACAAGTGGAGTGCCAGTTAGTGTGTTTTTGGTTTGGATTTATAATTTTTATAAGTAAAGGTCCTGTCCCCAGAGGGTTTATGGCCGGAATATTGCGGACTCGATTCTCGCTACCTACACTTTTTCCCAATGTTCTTGCATTTTATTTATTAAAATATTTACATATTCAACTTCATCCACTATCATTCTCTTATTTAAAAGTGTAAACGCTTACGCATTATACATAAAGAAATAAATAAATAAATTAATGAAAATATTCATTGTTGTTGAAAAACTGACTAGTTGCATTCTGTGTGAATATGACTTTTATTTGCTGTTTTCAGTTTGTTTTTTGCTGAGATTTTCAAAATTTTTAAACAGAATATAGATTTTTTAAGATTTCGAGGAAGGAAGCTTTTTAAAAATTTTGAAAGATTCCAAGAGAATAAAAAAATTTTCTTAAGGTTTCTAAGAAATTGAAAATAATTTTTTTTTATTCTGAAAAATTATTTTTAATCAAGTATTAAAAAAATATAAAAACATTTCAAAAACTTTTTAAAAAATTGTCAAAAAAGAATCTGGAAGATTTTAAAGCAATTTTTATAATTTTGCATAATTGAAAAAAAATTTCAGGAAAAATTCAAATTAATTTAAAATATAGTTTTGAAGCTATTTAAAAAAATCTCCTCGATGCGCGGTTATACATTCTCATCGCATTTTGCATTAATTATTATTCTCAGTTACCCTGACATTTGTATCATTTTAATAAATGTGTATTATTGCAATTCATAATATGCATTGATATTGAAACAGACGTATTTTCAATGTCTTGTTTTTATGATTTAAAAAAGTGCGTATCCTATCAAAAACAAAATCAATTTTGTTATTAAACATTCTATTGCATCTTATGTCGCTTCCCCATAAATTTGATTTGTTTATTTTCAATGTTATTTTTTACGATTCAAATAAAAAATTCGCGTCCTAGCGTAAAGTGGTTCAAAGAAAATTTGTAGATATAATTTAGGCGAAAAATTTTTTCAAATAAAATGTTATCGTATCTTGTGTCGTTTTTCAAAACAAAATTTATTCTTATTTTTAATGTTATTTTTTACTATTAGGTACCGTTCAATTATTAAGTAAAT
>JAUMHM010085184.1:0-30333 GCA_032362435.1 Melikaiella ostensackeni
AGTTCAACCAACATGATGTATTAAAATTATTTTCTTAATAATTATTTAATTGACTTTAAACAAACAACATCATGAGCAGTTGCAAAAGTTTTCACAAAAGACTTGAAAATTACAATTTCTACACATCTAGTGTCGTCAGAGAATGGAAGAGGCTTTCTTTTTACACGGAAAACCCTTCAACAGACTTTTGTGAATAATATGAAAAGGATACAGATCTGTATCGAAACGCGTCGTCAAACAACATTAGCAAAGAAACACATCTACTGGTAGAAGCTACTTATTGGATACTCATTGATTCAACCAGTTCAACCAACATGATGTATTAAAATTATTTTCTTAATAATTATTTAATTGACTTTAAACAAACAACATCATGAGCGATTGCAAATGTTTTCACAAGAGACTTGAAAATTACTATTTTTACACATCTAGTGTCGTCAGAGAATGGAAGAGGCTTTCTTTTTACACCGAAAACCCTTCAACAGTCTTTTGTGAATAATATGAAAAGGATACAGATCTGTATCGAGAAGCGTCGTCAAACAACATCAGCGAATGAACGCATCTACTGGCAGAAGACACTAATGGATACTTATTCATTTAACAAGTCTAATCAAAATAATTTATTGAAATTATTTTCTTAAAAATTAAATATTTTAAATTCATGTTCGACATTTTCTAGACAGGTGCATCTGGACTTAATAAGAATCGCTACGGACATCAACAATATTTTCAATTTCGAAATTCTCGTTTCGCCGATGATATCCATTGCTGTATTAACTATTGCCTCCTACGACATGTTTTGCATAACATTTTTACCGATAGCAAGTTCCCAACGAAGATCTTCAACCTTTATACTCGTCTTTCTCTGCTGCACTTATGTGATTAAAATTGTAGTAATCAATCATGTATGCCATGTGACGACTGAGGAGGTAAGTGCGTGTACGTCACTGTACATAATATGTATACTAGCGTGGTCCGAAAAAGGCTTTTTCCTCAAATAGCATACCTAAAAAATTTTTCGTTTAGTGTATGAATGATACCTGATTTTTAGCAGAATTAAAAAAAAAACATATTTGTGGGTACCGTAAGACGGTCAAAAAAATGCTTACTTTGGTTGAATAAGTTTTGCTATTGAGTTCTTTCTCATTTGCGCATGTGTACAATTGATTCTTCATATTGAAATACATCATCCATATTCTTGGCAGAATTTAAAGAAAAATCTGTCCGCTGCGCTGGCACAATCTCCTCGCGCGCTACGCGCGCCTAGGGCGCGCGTCTGCCGGATCTCGCGATTCACGCTCGTATATTTATTACTTGCACTCGGAATGCCTTTCCAATTGTTTATTTTATTAATCACGAAGATTTGAAGAAAATTTAGCAAAACTTTCTCTTCTAGATCCCAGTTTAACCATGCATCTTCATATTTTGAATTGTCTAGGTAATAAAGTATAGCTGAAGATTGAATTTCTCAAAGCTCTGTAGGCTTTGAGGCACACATTCTCATCGTGACACTCGCACTTCGCGCTCGGTTTTCAACAGAAATTTTTAAATGTATATTTGTTTTCTAAGCTACCTTACAATATAAATCTAATGCACTGTTTAATATAGGAATAGAATTTACGTTATTTTGTAGGTTTATGGCTATACTTTACGTAAGCCATGAACTCAAAAGCAACCTTGGTTTTTACATGCTACATGAAAATTTAATTGAAATTTGGTGTATTCTATATGAGAACTTACTATTATTATTTTCTTTAATTATTAGTATTGAACTTTTGTCCGAAACTGCTTATTTGCATGATGCAAAATAAAACATGAATATATTTTTTATAGCTGCATAGTATTTTTGATAAATAATTTGAAAACGGCGAGTTATTTTGTCAAAAAATGGTTGAAAGCAATTTTGTAGATGGAGATTTCTAGAAGCTACAATATCTCTCCAAACCTTTTCCCCATATTTCGCGTAATTTGGCTCATAATTGGAATTTTCGATATTTTCATAGTATTTTCGATGAATAAAACAAAAATGACCAGTTCTATCGACAAACACTTTGAAAAAAATTTTGTAGCACTTTTTAAAAGATACAAACTAGAAGCTTCCGCTAGAATCGGTCACTTTTACCAAATTTTGCAAGTAGTTACAAAATTTTATAAAATATTACAATTTTCGCATTGTTGTACGTTATTGTAATGCGTTGCATTTCAATGTGAAAATAAATTTGTACTAGGAAATTTACATAATACTAATTTTTATAATAATATAGGAAAACTAATGTTAACTTTGACTAAAATTTGTAGGCTCTCATGACCGGTAGCATCCTATGCGAATTGCATGAACCAACAACTAATGCAGACTTTCGTTCTGAGGTATCTTTTCATGTTAGCTGTGAGTAGCATATTTTTAATAATACTTTTGATTTGAATGACACTCAATCACTCAATAGATTGAAGAATTCTTAATGCAATTGACACAGAATCCTTTGGTGTTCACGGCTCATGGATTCTTCAACTTAAACCATAGTTTTATTCAAAGGGTCAGAGAAATCAGTAATTACTTAACTAGAAAATGACATAAAGCTTAAGTACTATTATAATATATGAGCAAATATTTATAACACCCTGATAATTTTATTTCAGGTTGTTGGAATGATTACAACATATCTGGTCGTTCTAGTGCAAATTCGATCCAAGGAAAGACAATCATAAATATAAGGAACCAATTTATGAAAAAAATTATTTCGAATTAAATTTCATTAAATTATAGACATTTTGTTAGAAATATTATTTTTTGACCAATCTGAATTTCCGCACTATTGAGATACTCTCGAAAATTTATCATTATCGCGAAAATGTGAAGTTTGACATCAATAGTTTTTCAATTTGTAGATACAAAATTTTTAATAAATTTAAGAAAACCGAATATCCATGCCACATGGTTAATGTCCTAGTTACTACGGGTGTCCCAATTACTGCGATACTAATATATATGCTTCATACTTATAGTAAAATAATCAGAAGATCAGAAACTGTAAATAATTGATAAATTTAAGTAGATTTTCACGTTGTTCAATCGTTGTTAAAAATGTTGTACTTGAAAAACTTTAATTTTCAAAATATAACCTGTGAATCTGCAGTAATAGGGACGCAGTAATAGGTACACATCTTTGTTATGTTATTTTAAGGTATAGATTCAACATGAAGTAAATTTCCTATTATTTCGTCATTCTTTTTAGATAATAAGATTATTTTCAAGTATACATAAAACTGAAATCCGCAGTAATACGGACGCAGTAATAGGTACGCAGTTTTTGTTCATACGCAGTAAGTATATTTATATATATTGACCTAAAAAGATACTTTTTATTTGAATGTTAAATATTTTTATATATTGCTTTTCTGTTTCGACATCTACTAATATTTTTCATGTAAAATATACGTCCTACATTCGAGTGAAACAGAAACGTATTGTTATCTCATTATATATTACAAATATTAGTCAAATAAAGTGTGACTAATGCTTGATACCGCATTAATTAGGACATTTACGCCAGAGCGTGAAGCTGTCTTAAATAAAAATACGATTCTTTATTTTAGTTATGATTTATTAATGAGTGAAGTAATGTGCCGGTTTCAATAGACAGCTCATGTTTTTTTCCACGTGTACAATATGTCACATTCCAAAAATCCAAGAATACATGAAATCCGTTATGTAACGCTAGTCCTATAACAGAAATGCGACTCTTATTATTAATTATTGAAACGATAATGTAAAAATATTAATACTGCTTTAAAATAAAATCATAAGATCATACACACATAGATTTTACTTCTTAACATACAAACACTTCTACTATTTAAATATCTATCAAACCACTTTCGTTCATGCAGATTGCAAAATCGATTATTTACAATTGGTCACGTTACTTTTCTAATTTATAGTAATGAGATATATTCCACTTGAAGTAGTACCAGTAAAACCACTAATAATTCATATCTGCACCTCATAGCTATGATAAGTGTAACTTTAAACAAATTATTTAAATATATTTTCTACTATTTATTTTAAATAGTTGCCCAAAATTAACTTAAATATCTTATTGTGTGTTTTAGTTTACACTAAACTTTTAATTTAATTCAGATTGGGTACAGCTTTAGCAAAAAAATTGATAATCCCACCAAAATGTTTGTACGGAAAGACTAGCATGATACACTTTTCCCTATTGCAATAACCAGTTAGATAATGGGAATTGGTGTTTTCGACTGCCCTGTTGATCGTTCTAGTCTCTAGAGTAACGATAAGTCTCTTATATACAACATTTTCATTAATGCTTGTTACCATATGATCTTCCTGATTGCAATTATCATGGAGAGGATTTGCAAGAGAGTACGTCCATATATATTTGTAATGTTGATAATTTCATGAGAGCTATACAATATAGTTTATTTATTTAATACATCTTTAAAGATTGAAAAAATTCTTTGAAGAAATAATCATGATAAATGAACAGTTTGGAAGGATAGGAATTTGAGAAAAGTACAACGGATTCTTTATAAGACATTTATTCATTATAGAAATTCTAATGACACTCATTGTTTTTACTGTGATAATAAACTTTGTTTCCTTGACAAAAAAATATTCTCTAGATACAAAAATCATGCTTGCGATAATGATTCTTTTTTCACTTTAGTGTCCCTTTTATCACTGATCTGAGGATCTGAGGATGTGAAAAATTTTCTAATTTTCTAGCTCGACGTAACCCGAAGTCATTTTGCACATTCCTAGAAATAATATGGATTTCAAGATCACAAAACTATATTCATGTTTTGTTTTAGCTGCTTGAGGCGGAAGTTTATGCAACTGAACTAGTCACTACAGAAATTAACAGGATGTGAGCCAGATTTCACGATCTCACGATATACCAAAGTTTTTTATTACAAAATTGGTTCCCTGGGGATACCTCCCTAGAGAGAAAAGACCATGCGGATTTACGATTTAAAAAAAAATTCTCAAAGTTATTTTAAAATTTTTTTATCGTAGAGAAGTTCTTAATTAAGTGCTCCTTATCACAATGAAAACGCATTTTCGTTCTTGAGGACTTCTAAAGTAAAAACCCTAAGCTTCCTTTTTAAAATAACAAAAGCGCCAAACTTGGAAAGAGGACAAAAATATTTTCGATTTCGAGAAAACAAAGTCAGATTTGGAGTTTCCCAAGAATTGCTTCAGATAACTTTGAAACGTCATGAGAAAATCTATCGAAAATTTTCAAAGTGAATTTTTCTGATTATCTATAAAATTAGATACAGATGCTCTAAGCAGAATGTTTTAGTTCGTTCGATTTTCGAGACTTTGGATGTTTGACGTAGAATGCATTGTATTCTTATGGAATTACAATTTATTATGAATTCATTAAAAACAAATAAGGAAAGATCTGTATTTTATGCCTATATCCTATATCTGTAGTTTGTTCTTTATTCAAAGACATCGCGAAATTATTCGCATCTCATAAACGGAAGGTTCTTACTAATAAGATATTTTTACCAATGATAATAATAATAATGAATAAAAATATTTTTTACTTTCACTAAAATATTTATGCTTTCGTGGCCAGAACCATCGTATGCGAGTTGCACGAGCTAACAACTAATGCAGATTTCATGAGGAGGTATTTCAAAACCCCTTTTGTTCGAAAAGAGGACAAAGATATACTTAAAAATTTTCATTCTGATTGCAGGTCGTTGGGATGATAATGACTTATTTGGTCATTTTTGTACAATTGAAAATGGGTTATGGAAAATCGTGAAGCTAAGGAATATGAGTATTATGAAATAGGATATAAAAGTTGAAATGAGAAAAAAAATTGGTTTCTTATGGGAATTGCTCGAATGTATTTAAGTCGAATCTAATATTAAGATGACTTTTACACATAAAGAACGTATCATACAATCTTATAGTATAAAATATTATGAGCAAGAAATTATAAGCTAAAGAAATGAACAATTAATTAAAAATCGAAAGTGTAAATTACATCAAACACTTCTCATTGTTTACTTATTTATCTTTACAATAACAAGAAATTTTCTTTGTAATTTAGGTGTGAAAGTTTATTTATTTAAATGATAAATGAATTCCTCATGCAAGTCTGACTACTTTCTTTATCAGAATATTTCAGTAATGCAGAAGTGCACTTTTTTGTTAATTGATTCTTTCTTCTTGTGCTCGTTTTTATGATAAATATTTTTGATTATACTATGACACATTATTTCTACTTGGTATTTTTAATCTGTTTGAAATGTATGTTGGTCTATTTAATCTAATTATCTTGTAATGTTTGTGATAAAATAAGATTTATCATTTTTAATTCTAACCATGTAGTGCCAATTTTATTTCAAATAAAGAAACACAATTATTATTCTAAAAGCAAACAGAAAAATATTTCTTTAATGTTGAGGGAAAAAAAATTTCTTAATGTTTGTTATTTATTTAAAAATTTCAAATGAATTCCACTGCACGAGGATTTTCCGAATATAAATTTTTAATGGGTTTTCTGACATATTTGTATTTCATAACCGACCAAGTGACGTGTGTTAAAACGTCAGATAATGGAGAACATATTAAATCCATTACATTGCATTAGCCTTATGGGAGAAATGCGTTCATTATTATACATTATTAAAACGATAATATTCCTTTAAATCAATACTGCTTTAAAAAATATATGATCATATACACATAGATATAAGTTCAAAATATGAAAACACTTCTCCTCTTCAAATATCTATCGAACCACTTTCATGCATACAGGTTGTATAATTTATTTACGATTAGTGATGCTTCTTTATGTAATTTACAGTAATGAGATATATTCCAGTTAAACTAATACCAGTAATAATTCACATTCTAACCCTATGGTTGTATATGGTTGTATTATTTGTAACTTTAAAGAAGTCGCTAATAATAATATTTCATACTGTTCATTTTAAATAATTGAAAAAAATTGATATACAACATTTCATATACAACATTTTCATTCATCCTTGCTACAATATCGTCAATTATGTTCAAACAACGTTATAATGAATATTTTCACGTGAAAGTGAACCACGAATATTTAGAATTCCAAAAAAATATTCATTTACGGAACCTTTCTTACATATCTACGTGAATGGAATTATCATGGAGAGGACTTAGAGAAACGCAAGTCCATATATGTTTGTATTTATAATAATTTTATAATAACCGTACAATATGGTTTATTAATTTATTTCATTTTTAGGGGGTGAATTAATGCTTTTGAGACATCAACATCGTAAATGCACAATTTGAAAAAATATGGATTCGAGAAAATTATCCCAGATTGCTTATGAGACACTCATGACTTATAGGAACTCTAATGATACTAACTTCTATCACTATAATAATTACTATTGTCTCTTTGAGATCAAATTATGCTTTAGATACGAAAGTCATAATCCCGGTAATGACTTATTTTTTATTGGATATCCCTTCCATCATAGAACTTCAGTTTCTATCTATAATAAGGTATATTTCACGTAGAATTATATAGAGGTCAATGACACAAAAACATATTTATGTTATGTTGCAGCCCCTTGAAATGAAAGTTTATGCAACTGAATAATTTTTCTACAAAAATTAACAGGATATAACTCAGTTACCACGTAATATGGCAAGGTCTTTTACCACAAAATTCGTCTAGAGAATGTAGTTAATTTCAAACTCGGCCAAAAGACAATAGATGACGTGGAAGTACTAAGAACCGCAAAGTAAGAACAATATCTGCGAAAATGCTATTATGTTCAGTGCACTACCTAATTATCTGTTTTTGATGCTCAATTTAGGGAAAGTCATCTGGACTTAGTGAAAATCTGTAAAACCTTCAAGGAAATTTTCGGTCTTCAAATCCTTATATCACAGGGGATGTCTGTCGCTATGTAGTTTCATTTGACGTTTTCGTCGCTATTTTTCTGTCCTCAGGAAAAGAGGACCATAACACAGCCGCTTATCAACTGATTTGTTTGTTCTACTTGTACACAATAAAAGTTGTAGGAGTCAATCATGTATGCCATATGGCAAGTAAAAAGGTTTTTTTCAAATTTTGTTTATGATTATCCTTCGATAAACTAAACAGGACCAAAGTATTTTTCTGAAATCTGACGTCAAAATTTTCGTCACAATTTTTTTAAACAAATATCTCTTTTTTAACTTTTTTATTTTTGCCAGAAAGTCCATGCAGAAACAAAACTGTTTTTATTTTCAAAATTTTCCATAGAATATCGAACCTTTTTCAAGTGTTAGTGTTATAAACAATGAAAGTTGAACACGTACACCACAAAGGAAAAAGAGATATTCCAATAGAGGAGAAAATTTAGTTTATATATTGAGCTCATTCATTTTTATTCCTGTTTTTGGAAATTGATGAAAAATAAAATCCTTTTCTTTTTTGAATTTTTTTAACTATGGCCTTATTAAGAATTAATTCTCAAACCCAATATGTGTCGTGATGGCTAAGTAATTTTAGCTTTTCATTTATGATAAGTATTATTATCAATCAGAATCATGTTTTCAGAGTTGTAACACGGGTAGGTACACCGGAAAAAAACGAAAATATTTTACCAGTTGGACTAGTAAAATTACACAAGAATTTTTCTGCAATATTAAACTTTGAGTATTGTGGCATTGAGAGATCATGAGTTATTCTTAACTTTGAAGATTAGTAAGAAGAGTAAAAATTAATGAGCTCGTAAATTTACTATTCAAAGCAAAAGAATCTCGTCTGACGCAGCGAATTTGTCATAGTAAGAATTTGTACTATAAGTTCCGATACAATATTGAGATGGGTGAAATTACTGACGTTTGTAGAATTATATTTTTCTGAAGAATTACAGTTTTTAAATTTTTAATTTCATAATCTAAATGTGTAATTTCACAGGCTCGCTTAGGGATATTGCATAACTCAGAAGCACAGATTTACGATTCTTGTGTCAATACACCATATTCAGAGAATGTACGTTTCGTCGCACCACTCAGAGTGGTAAAGTTATAAGAAATTTTTTTTCACAGTGTAGTATTAGTGATAAGCTTATAGAGAAATGAATATCAAAAAATTGAACAAATTGACCTTTTAAATTTCAGCTCGCACGGATTTTAGATTAATTTGCAATGACTTGTTTATAAGGCTGTAGTTAACTAATTGTTTAAGTCAATAAAACAGTTTTTTTAAGAAAAGACCCTTAGATTTTTTACAAAACTTATCAAATCGACCTTGCACACAGTTTGTCATAAAGAAGTACAAAAACTGCAGATGCACAAAACAGATTTTTTGAGTCCAATCGATTAATTTTCGAATTTTAGGATATTTGAGTGAAATGACTCATATGTATATGGAATTAAATTGAATAAAAAGTGAGGATCAAACTCAAAAACTTTTTAGAAATAATAATACATAATATATAACATATAATATAATACATGTAGGTACATAAACTATGCATATCAAGATTTTTCATTCTCACTATAATACTTAGGCTTTTGTGACCAGAACCATCGTATGCAAGTTGTACGAACCAACAACTAATGGAGATTTTCGTGCAGAAGTATTGCAAATTTATAAACATACTTCTGAATAATAGGATGAAGGCCAGAATTAGATGAGATTAGGATGGATTTTATCCGACAATATCCAGTCAAATTCATTCTGTAACATCTATATCTAACTCCTAACATATTTTTTAATAGTTGTAATAATTATCAAATTGCAGCTTGATAAATTCATTCTGAAATTGATGCAGAATCCTTTTATATTAACGACATACGGATGTTTCACTTCAAACCATAATTTTATTCAAAGTGTTAGTAATGATATATTGTGTAGCAAAGGAGGAAAGTTGGTCTTTTTTAACAAGTGTAGATTTTGCCAAAGACGATGGTAGCAAACGAGATCTGGTCATTCTTGTACAATTAAGGACCGATTAAGAAAAATCATGAAGCCGAGGAACATACGTAAATTTCCATGTGAACCCTTTCAGTTGGACAGAAAACCGTATAAGATCAGTAAAAAAATAAATAACCAACAAAATGAAAATTTTTCACGAGCGCGAAGAAGCATTCTGTGAATTCAAAATTACTATTCAAAAATAAAACAAAAGCCCGCTTCTAAGCTGAAAAGTTGCTAAATTGATGCCAAGAAAGTTTGATTACAAAAAGTTATCCAGTTGAGAAAATAGATATGGAAGTTGACAAACTCAAAGCGGCACTAACATGAAATTCGAGCCGGTTCGGTTGCGGATAGCAATAAAAAATTCAACTTTCAATTGAAATAAAAATGAAAACAGGGTATCCACATTTTGAGTTTCTGAATATGGGTGAACAAAGTTCTATGTGAAAAAAGTTAGCCAATCCCGAGAAAATAGACCAAAAATTTCCAGATTATGGTTTTATGGGCTTTCAAAATCGGCTTCGGATAGCGATTAAAAATTAAATTTTCAATTTCTTGCAAAAATAAAAACTGGCTCCAGAAATATGCGGATGCTGAATGAGAATAAAAAATGTTTGACAGAAAAACATTATGGAGCGTCTAAAGTTGCGTGAAAAAAATGATGGCGTAAAACTATAGCGACGGTCTGGGATTTTTTTCATCAAATCAAGCATCTCAGAGCATAAGGGCTTGAGTCCCCAATCTTGAAAATGCGTCTTATTGGATTAAGCTAATTGTTCCGACCTAAACTCATGTTTCTGTAGAAGATTATAGTCCAGTTCAATTTAGAAGAGGGTCAAAATCAATATTTGGTCATTTATTTTTGGAAGTGATTCCTCCTTCTTGCCTATTCTTTTCACGAATTAATAGAGTGAAGTAATATCTCGAACTTAATTTCTTTTTTTTTTCTCTAATCAAAGTATACAAAAGTTATGCAACTCTTTGTGTGTTAATATTTTCGTTTTTCAAGACGCGCCGTACCTTTGACAAGGGTTTTTCTCGGAGGTTGCTGCTTTTTTCTGGATGTTTTTTTTACAATTTGATAGAACCGAGTGATAGCTCAAAAGAACTCTCTTGCTTTTTTAAATTAACTTTTCGCGATTCAATAGAGATAAGTAATATCTCGAAGGTTATTTCTCGTTTTTTTTTCAAATAAAAAATTAAATAGTTATACAACTCTTTCTGAGTCGAAATCGTCATTTTTGGGACGCACCATTTCTTTCACAAGGGTTTTCTCGCAAATGATTGCTTTTTCAAAACGCGTCTTTCACGATTCAGTAGAGGTAACTAATGGCTCGAAAGTTATTTCCTGTTTTTTTTTTTTAATTTCAAGCGTTAGAGCTAGACAGTTTTTTGTGTCTCCTGAAATTTCAAGTTTTGGCACTTACACCCTTATGCCCTGGAACCCTTCAAATGATAATAATTTCAAAAAATATCGATGCTAAGAGGTTGAAAAAAATTATTACCACGTTAATATTTCATTCAAAATTATTGTATATCTAGTTCTGTATTGCCACCCTTCATTTATAAATTGTTAAATAGAAATATTATATAGTCTGGATATAGCGCTAATTAAATAGGAATAATTTTTACAAAGTTTTAAAATGTTACAACTTCAGCCTCAGCAGAGATAACGTTGTATCAACAAAAATCTGTTTTTCTGGAATCTTCCATCAAACTGTGAGGATATTTTTACATACTTTTTATATGACATACACAGTTTGTTCTTTAAAATGTATAATACGACGTAGAACAGAAATCCTTGGGTAGGAATCTCTTATCATACAATAAACATACTTTTGGATAGAAGTATTTTAATTGGGCCAACGTTATCTCTGACGAAGCTTCATAGATTGAGAACGCTTGATCAATTTAAAAATAAGTGTAATGAATATCAGAGATTTTTTTAATTGTTATATTTATTCAAAACTTGGATTCAAACTAAATTTCTTCTACTTCTTATACTCACCAAAAATTGGACATGACGTTTTAACTTTCTATGATATTTCATATTCCAGCTGATAAAAAAATCTAAAAATCTATGAATCGGAGATACAGTTGGCTTCTTTAAAAGTAAAAATTACTTTATTTAAATACATTTTTTCATCTCTGTCAATTTTGAGAACTTGAGCCACTTTTCGTATCAAAAAATTTCTGTTTCCTCTGAAGTATGTCTGATTGTACCTACGGTCTTCCAGTGTACCGAAATTCCAAAAATGTTTGATTACTCTTAAAATAAAACAGGATGAAAAGCACAATAAGGCAAGATTTTTCGCGTGATACATAAGCTTCGAATAAAACCTAACAACCTAAAATAACGTAAATGTGGTACAAGACCATTTCTAAACAACTAGTCCCAATATATATAAATTTAGTTTTTGCAACATTTATTTTATTACCCTATACATGAAGATATAATATACTCAAAGAATGAGGCACACTAAATATTCAAGTTTTTTAACAATTCGATGGTCATTATAGGATTTTAAGAAGTGTTTAACAATTGGAGATATTATTATCAAAATTTAAAAAATGTACTAGTTCTACAAATGTTCTTTTTTCTATTATTCAGAGATGTTTTTTTATAAGATAAATAAAAAATATGTATTTAATATGATTTTCTTAACGATGTACATATCTACTATTTTTATTTTTAATACCAAGGAAAGCTAAACGGTGGTAAGCAATCCTTGCTTCAATTCTGTATTTAATTTTGTTCCAATCTGTTAAAACGTAGCCAAAAGGAAACAATAGATTCGATACTTGTTGGATAACGTCACATAATGAAATGAAAGTTTTAGACGGTTCCATGTTTTCCAATGCTTTTAACTAATTAAAATGATATTTTTCTTTTAATTTTTTAAATTGTTCTAGATTACTTGGCCAACTTTGATTTGACGAGTTCATTTAATCGTACTTGGCCGATTTTTTGCATCGCAAATGTTTTGGGTGCAATGTGCTACTATTTTTCAAATTGTTTTATTTCAAACAAAAGTTTTTTTATAACAATGCATAAATAGAAATATCAAAAAGCCAAGATTTTCCGAATGTAGGTTTATAACTTTACAAGATGTTGAAGCATGAAAAAGTCGGGCATTCATTGAATCCACAGTTGTTTGCTTGACGGTGAGATTGTCACCATAAATAGCATGTCGTTATTAAAAAACGGTTTATTATTTCAACATTATCAGTTTGAATAATTTATAATGTGGAAGTTTAGGGAGTTTTGAAATCACATTCTTTATCTGACTTCATTATTCTTGAAATATTGAATCTCATACTTAATTATGTAAAGCAATACGCATAGACTAATTTATGATTTTAAAGAGGTAAACAAATTTTTGTACGGCGCCGACGTAATTTGACACGTTTTTACAGAAAAATGTGTCGAGGTCACAAGTTAACGAAACCATATACTGATTATGACCCTATGACATTATTTTGTCCCTACTTTTTTTAAATACCAAAATGGCCCATTAGATTATGTAAGAGAACTATTTTATGGATACATAATATTATAATAATATAATATAATGTATTATAATATACATAATATTCATCGGACTGATGAAATAATGTTTTTAACCTGTAATCTTTATTAATATAAACAAATGCATCCCTAGCATCCAAAAGTGTAATTAGGCTGTTATTTTACTTTATCAGTTAATCTAATTTCAATTCAGAAACAGGAGGAAACAGAAAAAACAATTTTATTGTCAAGATTATTAAAAAAGGTATATTCGGACATAAAATTTGATATAATATAATTTGGACAAAATTATTTCAAATAATTAAACACAGAGGTTACCTTGAAAGCGTATAGAATTATAGGCAAGTTTATCAGGTAACTTATGTCTCTGTCCTTGAGTTAACAAAATTATATCATCTGTGTGTGCTATCTTACACATATTATGAGTGTGAAGCTCTTGAGTGTGTAAATAACTGAAAGCGTAGCATTTTATTATGCCTCCCAACATTATATTTTATTATTTTTATCTCTCTTAATTTAGGGGCCGTATGGAAAAAAAGGATATATAAAGCTCCAACGCCTCAGTTGTATGAGTATATTTCAAGTAAGATTTCTTTCTTACAGAAGTACATTGAAATGAAGATCCTTATGGGTACTCTGATCATCATCATCGCAATCTTCCTCAATTCTATCGGTAAATATAAGACAATAATATCAAATTCATAATTTGAGATACATTTTTATGGGGTCAATAGAGGCAAAATAGAGGCAAACATATTTTTGAAGTTTCTTTTGTTTTTCATGAAAACTGTTACTTTTAGTGCAAGACAGTTAGATAGAAAAATGTTCGACATCTTATTCTGCGCAAAAGAGGCTTTTTTGGCTTTTCTGTATAGTTAACCCGTTATCTAAAAAAAGAGGGAGAGGAACGATTTTTTACACAAATATTCTTTTCTGTTCGGTCAATCGTTTTGAATACTTCTCATACCAGTGATCCTAAATTGTCCCTATAAGAATTTCTTAAGGCTGCCTACCACGTCATATAAAAAATTTTTGAAGAGATCTGATAACTGCTTAGTTAGTCAATTTTTTCATCCATATTCAGGTTTAAATTTGTTACAAATAATTTGGTGCCTGCGGGTAGGGACTTCGTGGAACGCTTGCTTCACATGTGTAAAAGATATCCGCAAAAGTTGAAATAATTTTCAATTTTTTTTTTATTGAAAAAAAGATTCAATGAACATGTGTCAAATCCGTTGGGGAATTCTAAGTTCCTGCAGTTGTTGCCAGATCATAACGAGGTTCGACTACTGCCTGGACTTTGTTAGTAAATTCGAGTACCGTCTGACACAGTAGTATCTCTCTCATATTCTGTAACTTTCAAGTTTTTATTCTTTTTTTACCTAGAATATAATTGTATCTAGAAAATAATAACTATATTTCTATACGAATCTTTATAGGTATTCAATTCTTAAATGCTGATCGCAATGAGTTAAGATATTGTTTAAAATTAATCAGTTAACTAACCTGTCTAACTTTTCTTACCAAAACTGACATTTAATCTTGCTTTTATAATTTTTACTGATTATTAATAAAACATTCAATCCTTTGGAAACTCAGATGTGTGGAAAAATCAGGGTAGTTAACACTTATCGAAAAAAAGTAAAAAGCCATTTTCAAAGAAGATAAAGAAAAATTCATTGTTCCAGTTTCTAGGTGAAAATTCGGTTTCCACCTTCACAATTGCCACAGATATTGAATATGATATTGAATACATCTTTTGCTAGATCTGTGCGAAAATCAGGATTTATATCAGTTTCCCTTATCAATTAAAACGCTCCTACAAGTCACATTTCAGGCATCTCTCATTTGGGAGTTCATTTTTCATTGCAGTTCATTTATTTATTATTCAAAATGTTTAAAGTCAAAAGTCCTTTTTTCGAATTTACAGAAAGTGTTATCTGCCATGAACACAGAACAAACAAAGAGTAATTTATTTATTGCTGCCTCACCCGTGTGGACATATCTTCTGGCGTTGGCCAGGCCCATACCAGACCGTCTGGATTATAATCTTGGCGCGGACCATATAGTCTTGCCTGTGTCTGGCCGAGAGTGTAACGCTTTTTTGGCTAGCCTCAGGCCAGACCGTATGGTCAGCCGCTAGCTAGGCCGTCTAGTCACAAGTAAATGCATAAATAGTACAAAGTGCATAATATATAAATGGCAAATATTAAATGAATATACATCAAAAGACTGAATTAAATTGTATCTTCTTCTAGAATCCTGGTGTTCAAAATTATATAAACCAAACTGCGCGGAAAGTGCTGATTAATAAAAATATCTGAATTTAAAAAAATCCAATTATTGAACGAATGGGTGGTTCTTAAAGTATCCTATCTTACATATTAAATATGAAGCTAGAAAAACTCTTTCGCAGAAAATTTGCAAATACCGAGATTCGCACCCTAACTGCCGAAGTTATAAACCGTGCGTGCTCCCCACTAAACTACCGCAAGTTATATATTCGCCTTATCAAAATAGAGTGACTCATTCGCTCGCGTCATGAGAGACGTATCAGCACCTGTTTATTTTTCACGTAAAAGTTCCTGATCGAACATAGAAATTTTTTATTCTTAGAAAGTTGATCTGCGCAAGACCTGGGCCAGATCAGACCTGCCAGACTAAACGGTCTTGCCAAAGCCAGACCTGGGCCACATCAGACTTTCCCGAATAGACGGTATAGATAAAGTCAGACTTGAGCCAGACCTGACACTAAAATGCCATGAAACTTTTCCACACGGGTAGGCGGCGGAAGTTTTTCTTTAATTATCAGCATTAAATTTGTAAGAGAACTGTGGTCTGGGATTTTTTAACTCATTTCTCAGTGGAATCATATATAATAAACAAAGAAAGTGACAAAATTGATCATTTCGGAATATGAATTGCTTTTTTTTTTAAATGCTGACATAATCTCACGATTAGCGATTCTCGACTCGCTGAGATTTTCAATGTTAATCACGGACGGGCGTGGTTAGCACTTGGATGAGTGATCGTTCGAGACTCTCGCTTTACTCTCCGTCCAATGAATATGGAGCCCTCATTTTTCTCAGAGATTTTAATAAATAACTCGGCAGGAAAAAATGTCTAAAATGTGAACCAAAAGACATTCCAAATATTAAGCTTTCATGCATATTGGTGAACGTCTTTCAAAATTTGCAGTCTATTAGTAATTCATTCATGAAGAGCGAAACATTAAAAACTACACTTTTCATACGATCATTTTAGAATGCTCACCTTTGAGTGGTTTCTGCTCCCTCAAATTGGAACAAAAGACTCTGCCAAAAATATATTATGTAGTAAGGCACTATCTTCGAGACTAAGCAACCTACAGAGATTATTCTTGAAGCAAATTATAGATTTTCCGCTCCTGAAAATAATGCATATATTGTTAATAATCAAGAAGTTGCCTTTCAATACTTAAAAAATTATTTTCTTCTTCCTTCCTTCAATAATCGGATAGCTCTTTGTATTTTTCGAATGAGAAAATAATTTTTAAAACATTAAAGCACACCTATTAATGATTGACACAACTTGCACTGTTTCCAGGAGCCAAAAATCTGCAATTTTTATCAAGAATGATTTCTGTAGGTTGCTTAATCTCGAAGATAATGCCTTGCTACACTTTTGTTATTGACTTAATGACAAATCACTATTTTGAACTTTGGTTTGCACCATTGTGCGCAGAAAGGATCAATTAAAATTATATATTCTTAGCATTTTTTAAAATTTGATATGAGGGAGGAGGAGCCACTCAAAGTTCGGTATTCTGAAATGATCGTAAGAAAATGGTCAATTCATGCTTCCACTCATCATAAAAAAATTAGTAATGGACTGGAAATTTTAAAAGACATTGACCAATATGCACGTAACCTTAATCCTAGAAATATCTTTGGTCTCATATTTGAGAAATGTTTTCCTGCTGAGTTATTCACTAGAACCTCTAGAAAAATTGAGGACTCTATTCAAAAAACCCACAAGATTGAGTTCGTCAGACATTCCTTGGAAGTTTATTATGAGAGTTGAGGTAATTGGGGGTTTCGGGAAGAAATTTGAACTAGAGGGCTTAATATCTGTCGATCTCCCCTTATATGAATCATCTAATATAAAAAAAATATGATATAGTATTTAATAATAATTAAAAATAATCAAATACTTTATATTTCAAGCATTCAAATTCTGCCCTCTCTATTTTATCTTACAGAATTGACTTCTCAAGTCGAAAATGTTACTGGACCTACTAATCCCGAATGTTCTGGCTCACGCACTACACTTGAAAGACTTCCTGGTATTCATCATCATTCACATGATATACCTTTTCCTCTTGGTCTTCGTTTCAAAGAAAATGGAAAGTATGTCCCAATAGTCAAACCTTTCACGGCAGCAATAGGAGTGGATAAATACATGGTTGGAAGAGTCGACAATGCTGGTGTTGTTCATCCTATATTCAATAAAGAAAAGCAATACGTTGCAGTGCACTGCCTCACTCGCCATATACGTGTATTGGACCGAGCAGAAATTCGTTATTATAAGTTTCGCCAACTTGAGGATGTTCGTGAACTTTCCCCAGAAAGATTGAGTCAGACAGCTCACAAAACTAATCAAAACAAAACCTCCTAAAAATTAATTCAAATGAAGAGAAATTTGAAACTAAAATATATATAATATATCGTTTGTAATACGTATTCGAATTCAAAAGCCACAATTAATGTATCAATTACTTTGAAAAGCCCTTGGAGAAGTGAATATGATACTATGATTCTAAATATAGTGGTAATATATGTAGTTTTAAATTAGTTCTAGTATTTTAATCCGACTTCGGACGTAAAATTACACTTTGCAAGGAGAAAAATGTATTATTGAATCATATAAATATATGGAGTTAATGCAAATAAGAGCATATTCATTGTTATCCAATAGAAGATACACACACTTACTTTAAAGTGCTTTAAATTCTTGCTCTATTGATTCAACGAAAATTCTATTGAATAAATATAGAAACTATTAGCTTGAATTATATTTGTCGTATAAATTTTATAGTGATAAAATATTATAAAATATAAAGTTATTTAGGATCGAGACAAATTTTTTTCTGAGTGTACACCTACACCCAGAAAAATATTTGTCCTAATCAACAAAATTTTGATTGATTCAACTCTAGAATATGGTAATTTTATGGAAACAAAATATTTGGTTGAGACAAGGGAATTGGTTTTTTAATAAAATTTGGTTAATTTTACCATATCTTTTGGTTGATCCAAGCAAACATTCGGGTTGATCTGAGTAAAAAATTTGGTTATTCAAAGTCAACTAATATTTTGGTTGACTTAACCAAAACTTTAAGTTCATCTAGTGATAAAGCTCAACTGTAGAACTGAATTAAACGTGTTTCAAGCCTGAATATAGCGCTAATACATATTTGAATGAGAATTATTTTGACAAATGTTCAAAATTTCTAATTGATTTGCAGTTTACGTTGCAATTAAAAAGATAGTAAGGATTATAAACCCCTAATAAAAATAGAAATTAGTGGAATAAATAACAGAAATTTTTTAAAAAATTTTACTTCTATTCAAAATTTAGATTTATTCTATAATTTCTCTGCATTTCTTACCAACGAATCTGACATGCAAATTATTGTACGTCAAAATCCAAAATAGCGGAGCCCATATGGCGGAAAAAATATGTAAACGGAAACCGATTTGGCTAAAAATTGCTACTCGAGCGTTTTTCAGGTCCCTTTTTTCAGATCCAGAGTCAAAATTGCATAATTAAAAATGGCGGATCCAATATGGCAGACTAAAATTTTAAAGGACAACCAATTCAACTAAAAATTACTATGTGGGTGTTTTTGGGTCGCTGTTTTCAAATTGAAAGTAAAAATTTTAAAACTCACAATGGTGGATCCAATATTACGGACCAAAATTGTAAAACGAAACCGATTTGACAGAATATTGCTACTCGGGGGTTTCTCGGGCCGCTGATTTCAAAGACAAAGTCAAAATTTTAACATTCAAAATGGCAGTTCCAATATGACGGACCAAAACTGTAAAACAAAACCGATTTGTCTGAAAATTTCCACTCGGGGTTTTTTCGGGTCAATGATTTCAAATCAAAGGTCAAAATTTTTTAATTCGAAATGACGGATACCATATGGCGGATCGTAATTGTAAAAACCAGTTTTGTAGTATTTTGTCTAAAAATCGCGCGACTTTCAAAATTTGTCAACGCATATATTTGTAGTAATAGGTTCTGCTATAAAACAAGATTGGATTTATCGACAAATTATAAACGGTTTAAGCATTTAATATAGCAATCGTAGTCAACCTTGAAGGGGTTCCTGGTACCAGATACGAAATGTTGCGTGAATATGAATTAATTAATTTTTATTAACTTACATGTTAAGGGAATCTTGTGCGAATAAATTTACTGAAGATGGATCTTTGGTAGAAAGAATATTTGCTATGAAACACCTATGAACTAAGATCATTCTAATTGACTCTGGATTTGAAAGTAGCGATCCGAAAAAGCCCCTGAGTGGTAATTTTTAGTTGAATCGTTTTTTTTTTAAGATTTTGGTCTGCCATATTGGATTCGCTATTCTGAATTTTGAAATTTCGACTTCGGTTTCAAAATCAGCAACCCAAAACAACCCACGAGTAGCAACTCTTAGTCAAATTGGTTTTCTTTTAAAATTTTGATCCACTATTCTGAATTTTGAAATTTTGACTTTGGACTTGAAATCAGCAACCCGAAAGACACCCGAGTAACAATATTTAGTCAAATTGGTTTTGTTTTAAAATGTTGATCCGACATATTGGGTCCGCCATTTTTAATTTTGAAATTTTGACATGAATTTAAAATCAGCGACCCAAATAACCTCAACGTAGCAAATTTTGGTAAAATCAGTTTTGTTTTAAAATTTTGGTTTTCCACATTGGATCCGCTATTTTAAATTTTTTAGGTTTGACTTTGGATTTGAAATAAGCGGCGCGAGGAACACCTGGGTAGCAATATTTAGTCAAATCGATTTTGTTTTAAAACTTTGGTGCGACATTTTGGGTCCGCCATTTAAAATTTGGAACTTTTCATTCCTAATTTGAAATCAGCGACGCAAAGAGGCGAAACGTAGCAAATTTTAGTAAAATTAGTATTGCTTTAAAATCTGGGTTTGCCTCATTGGATCTGCCATTTTAAATGTTGTAGCTTTGACTTTGAATTTGAAACAAGCGACTCGAGAAACAGCCAAGTAGTAATTTTTAGTCAAATCGGTTTCATTTTACAAATTTAGTCCGCCACAATGGCTCCGCCACTTAGGATATTGACCTACATTAATTTAAATGTCAGATCCGGATCGGGTATGCAAAAATCTATATAAAAACATGTGTAGCACATATATGTAGCATAAAATGTAAGATCTGAGCGTCGGTGGTAATCAAAAAACGATTTTTTTGGACAAAAATTCCAACTTCAACCCAGATTTCCAGGGTCAAACCGTTTCATTTATGCTTTCTCTATAATTCTCCTATTCTGGGAAAGCAGTTCATTTTCAATTTGAAGAAAATGTATCCCCGTAGGTCTTTCCGACCTAAAATTCTACGATTTTGAGACAGAATTTCAAAAACGATCCACTGTGTGACGTTTCGATTTTGTATGACATTTGAAACTCATGAAATCTATAAACTGAAAGATATGAAAATCCATTTTCTGTGTATAAGTGTACTCTATATTGAAATATCTATCAGACTACTATCACGCAAGCAGGTGGTTAATTTATTTACGATTAGTCACGCATACATTTCACTCGAAGTATTGCCAGTTTTAATTCATGTGTTCAATCGTTTTGATGTGAAAAACGTAGCTTTTATATTTAAAGAGTTTTATTTTTAAGAAGTACTTCAAAGTAGTTTTTTGGCTGCATTAGATTTTTGTCATTTTTTGTCAGAACTCGCATAAGACACAATTGTTAAAAATTGAATTTTCCAATATATGCCTAATTACAAAAAAAGTAACTTGATGTTACTGTGAATTTTAGTTTATATTATACTCTCTATTCATGTTATCCAATTTTCGTATATAGTTTAGCAGAAAAATTGATATTTCAGTCGAAATGTTTAAACCAAAAAACGTTGGCGATACATTTTTTCCTATAACTATAGTCAAATGGATACTGGGAATTGGTGTTATTGAATGCCCTTTTGGTCGTCCTAGACTATCGTTAAGTCTCTTATATACAACATTTTCATTACTACTTGCTGCAATATCGTCAATCATATTCGATCAAAGTTATGCTAAATATTCCCGCACTCAAGTGAACTACAGTAATGTATTATTCCATTACATATTTATTTATGGAAATGTACTATTCTACCTGATTGCAATTATCATGGAGAGGACATACGGAGAAGTATAATTATATACATAATTATACAATATACTTTATTATTTAGGCGATATTCTTGTTTGTTGATCAGTGAAATAATTCATTTCTGTTGATGAGTTTTTTGATCTATTAATCTTTATTCTGATATTTTCACATTCAAGCTTTCGCTCGATGAGGAATTGACAAAACATGAGAAGTGTATAAGTTCTGCGTTCACAATTATTAGGCACAACATGATACGTTACTCAGTGATTCAATGACTCAGTTATTAGTGTTATTTTAGTTTTTTTTTAGTTATTTTATTTTTTTATATTTTTTAGTTATTAGTGTTATTATGTTATTAGTGACTCAGCTCGTATTAGTATCGTATCAAATTTTAAGTTTCCTTTGAGACGGACAACACTTACCATTCTTACGGAAAACGATAATGAAATGTTTCAATACCTTCGGGGCTGATTAAGGCACCCAAGACAAGGTTTAAACTTCATTCTGTAGAATAAAACGAATGTATGCAACTTTTCACCCAAAGAAGAAAGATTAGGGGGTAAGTGATAAAAAAACATTGTGCCTTTTTGGGTCACTCTAATATACGTTGTCCTATCCTATTGAAATCTTTGAATGAGAACGGTTTTCCTGTAGATTTTTAAATAATGTCAAGAAGATCACTAGATAAAAAAACTCAACATCAGAATAACGCGTATAATTCCATCTGAAAAAGGACCATATTGTCGATATAGAGTTACTTATATGTATGTGCATTTGGCCATATACCGGATTAAATTCCTAATATCTTAAGCTCATATGCATAGCTCACATGCATAGCTCCGATAGATTCGAGGAAAGATTATAAGCAAATTTCTAAATATGCCCCTTTTCGATGAACCCAAAACAGCTGCTATCATTTTCGGGATCATTAGACACAGTAAAACACAGATCTCAGGTACAAACTGGTATACTTGAATTTAAAAAAGGTAAGAGATCATGAATACATGTAAGCGTGGAATATGTGCGTTAAAATCAAACATGGAACTGACGTATAAGCGTCTACCCTAAGGGGGCTGCATATTCTTTCTACTCTAACAGGTCCGGAGTGTTCGCATGCTTGCCATATTTTAGGAGTTATTCACTTTTCGTAGTAATATTTCCTCTCACCGGTGCCGATTCCCTGTCATCAGCATACAATTCCAGTCGATGCAGCTTAATTGGTGGTCTTTTTTTATCAGTGGTTGCAGTCTTAACATCAGCCATACAAACTCTTTCGTCCTTTCCCTGGTAGGTTTGCTGGATCACGCCAATCGGCCACGTTGCTCGTGGCAAGTTGTCCTCTTTGATGACAAAAATCTCCCCATTCTTTAAAGACCTCTCGTCCTTAAACCATTTTATTTGATTTTATTTGATTTAATCAATGTAGGTAAATACTCTTTGAGCCACCTTTTCCAGAATAGGTTGCTTAGGTAGTGAGATATATGCCATTGAGTTTTCGCGGTCTCATCACGTTCAGTGAAGTATCCTGGGGTACCAATACTCATGGATTGTCCAATGAGAATATCATTTGGTGATATGCTCGTAGGATATCTGCTGTCCGAAGAGACGTCAGTGAGCGGCCTACTGTTTACGAGGTACTCATCCTCTGTGATTTCGGTGTATAAAGTCTTGTCCGTCAGATGTCGCTCCTTCAAGATGGCACGAATCGCTCGTTTGACGGTTCTTACCATCCTTTCCCAGGATCCTTCCATGTGTGGTACCGCTGGTGGATTAAATTTCCATTCAATCCAACGAATTGTCATTTAATACTTTAGTTGGCGATCGTCGAGCTCTTCCGAAGCCTCCGGTAACTCTCGATTGGTTCCCCTTAAACTAGCTCCGTATCTGACCTGATGACTTGTACCGCCCCTCGTCGAGCTAGAAATCGGCGAATGGCCAGAATACACGAGTCTGTATTGAGGGTGTGCGCGACTTCCACAAGGATTGCTCTAACAATTAGGCACATAAAGAGCACACCTTACTTTTCTTCGAGTTTCCTCCCAACCTTCACCATAAACGAACCAAAATAATCCATCCCGGTTGCGGTAAACGGTTTCTCGTTGAATAAAATACGTTCTATTGTCAAAGGTGCCATCTTTGCTTGGGCTAGCTTACAACTCCTCTTTTTGCAATACATAAATTTTCCTATCACTTTCCTCATGATTTCACGAATCTTTGGTATCCAAAATCTTTTACGTAGTTTATTCACCATTGTTTCAAAACCTTGATGTCAGATTCTTTGGTGATAGTGTTTAATCATGGGTTTGTCGTACTCCATCTAAACAAATTGGGCTTCTAGTGAGCACATCAATGTTGTCGATTTTGCTGAGTCGTCCTAATGTCCTTAGCAATCCATCGTTGTCAATCTCCAGGTCAAATCGTTTCAGCTTCCTATTTTTCTCCACTCGGTTGGTCAAAGCATCTTCTCGTTCCTTATGAAAATGACTTCTGAACGACTCTCTACCATTTCTTTTTACTCCATTCACGTTCTGAAGCCTCAAGTGGTGCAGTTTTCAGAGATCCTCGTCCAGCTTTCCTGTTGTCGACGAAGCGTTTCATCCATGCAGTGGTTCTCAAAAGCTGGGTCCGCGTATAGTGAGATTTTATCTTGGGCAATCTGTCTGGTTTTTTGATGTCACAGTCAGAGCCATAGTAATGTCTACTGTTTATGACCTGCTTCCTTTAATTCACATGGCATTTGTGACCGCTGGTTCTCATCAAACTTCCAGGAACAAGGTCCGTTAAACCATCGATGTTGCATGGTGAAACTCTTTTTTACCTGTATTTCGAGTGACTCTTTAACTATTTCTGATAGTCGAATACCTACCATGGCTGCCAGTAGTTCTCATTTTTGGCACTGTCATCATTCGTATTGGTTCCATTCGAGCTTTTGATGCATTGAGAATCGTTTCCACTCCATCTTTATCCTGGACTCTCAGGTAGACTGCGGCAGCATAAGCCAACTCGCTGGCATCATAAAAGGTGTGCATGTGGATATTTTCGGCTGTAATCAATTTTGGCAAATCAAATCATGGTATGTGAACCTTGTTTGCCCGTTTAAGTTAAAACAGCCATTGTTTTCACTTTTTGAACATCTGTGCTGTGATGAAATCATCTCATCCTATACCACTACGCCAGATGTTTTGCAGTAACATTCTTCCTTTAACAATTATGGGCGATTAAAATCCCATAGGGTCGTAAGCAGACATGATAAGATTCAGAACTTCATGTTTTGTAGGCACTCGAGTCATTTCTGTCAGAGCATTGTCTATCCTGTCAAGGTTCATAGGGAAGGTTAGACAATCTGAATGTGTGTCCCAGATCATTTCCAGTATTCGCTGCTCAGCTGTTTTTTCGTCCATGTTCATGAAAGTATAGGCGGCCACAAGGTTCATTGGAATATTTCTCAATACTTCACTGCTGTTAAACGCAAAAATCCGCAGCTCGAATCCTGCCTCCTCATGAATACTGATGACATCATTAATTAGTCTTGCTGCTTGCTCCTCGCTGTTGGCTCCGTGAATATAATCATCGACGTAATAATTATTGCTGATGGCTCTCACAGCATCTGGACAGCTCTACTGAAACCTCTCAGCATTATAGTTTTCTACATATTGAGCCAGGAACGGCGAAGAAGCCATTTCAAAAATCATTGCTGTCATCCTGTAAATTTTACATGGCATCTTCGCATCGAGATTTCTCCAGAGGAAGCATTGCGCGTAGCTATCCTCTCCGACAATTTTCACCCGATTAAACATTTCTTGAATGTCAGCAGCAAAACCAATCGGATGTTGTCGAAATTTTACTATAATTTCAAACAAGAATATGAGCCAATCTGGACCAGTGAGAATATAGTAATTTAAGGACTTTCCGCTAACTTTTGCAGCTGCATCGAAAACCAGTCCTACCTTCGCGGGTTTGTTGGGATTGGCGAATCCAAAGTGTGACAGAAACCACACTTTTCTCTTACCCACAAGGTCTAACGGATCGACCTCCACTGCATACTCTTTTTGAATGAATTTCTGGGATTCTCCTTGGTGGATTTTTCCCAATCGTTCGTCATTGAGAAGCTTCGTTCCAAGCCATTTCAGTCTTTGGTGCGCCTTTTCTTGGCTTCCGCTGATTATAAATCTTCAGTCTTTGATGGCAAGTTAACTCCATACCTTTTGTCAAGCTTCTTGATTATTGTCGAAGCTATCTGTATCGCTTTCTGTTCGTTCAAGCTGGCCGATTTCTCCTGAACTATCGCTACCCCGAAATTCTCGACAGAAAAAATTTTTTTGACCTCTTAGTAAAGACTGTCTGTTAGTTCACAGCACGTGAAAATACTCTCCATGTTCTGCAGCAAACTCTGCTCTGGTTCAATTGTCCCATGGACAGTCCAACCCAGGTCTGTCTTCGATAAAATAGTGGCATTCTTATGTGGCTGAACAATTTCTCTTGAAACGACTAAACCTGCGTGTGCCTGTCCTATTAAAATCATTGGCTTCCAGTGCTCGACTGCTGCCAAGTTAATCTACCCCACGTATGGAAATTTCTTCTCCAAGTTCTCCACGTCCCAACATTGTTCTGTTAGGCCTAGATCTTGTACGGTTCGTACATTAATCATATTGATGAATTCATCGGTCCAAATCCTGCGATTGAAAGAGATACTTTTCTCGAATTTGGGTCGTATCTGTAGGTTGCGCATGTTCATTTACAACATAACGATGCTGAAGGTCCGGTTAGCCCTATCTTTTTTGCCAAGTCTGCATCCAATAGAGATCCTGTACTTCCATCGTCCAAAAACGCTACGGTTCCTACTTCTAATGGTCTACACAGGCGAACAGGCAACATTTCCCAAATAGCTCCGGTCGATATCACTTCAGTGCAATTTGTTGATTTTCTAGAAGTCGTTTTTCCGATAATTTTATGCAATAATTATGTGGAAGCGATTCTTTTAAAAACATAATTTTGCAAAGCATGCTTGACATATTTCGGGACCATTTGTTGAAATCTTTTAGAGTTACATCGTTGGCTTCAAGTGCTTCCTTAACGAGGTAACTGCCCACTGGGTCGTTAAGTGAGAAGGTAGTTTGCTTACCAATGTTGACAGTAATCTTCTTTTGTTAAAACTCATCCTTGATGTTCTCCAGAGCTGACGTACCATTTCGAACTTCACAACTGAAATCCTCAAAATCTGCCAAGGTTTCGACTTTTGAAATATTTTTTGCCGGGGTTGCTAATTCTTCTGCTATTACCTCGTGTTTACCATAAGTGGTGTTTGAGGTTTGAATGATTTCCTCTGGATCCGAAGCTGTAATTGAAAGCATCTCGACTTTCTTTCTTACATCACCTGTCAAACTTCATTCGAGTCTCAAAACATTCTCGGCTGGTTAAAAGCCGCATAGTTCCCTCGACTTCTTGAACTGTGACAAGAAAATTGGTCATCGAAGACTTGAACTTCCGTCGAACTTTCCGAGATTTTTTTCTCCTGTTTGGCGCGCCAGCATTCGGTTGATATTTGGCGTGATTCATCATTTTCACGCTTCATGTACCTTTTCAGTGGTCGCAGATTTTCCTCTGATGGTGGTGGGGATAAGACCCTAGGTCCGCCCTCCTGTTGGTCCTCTCCGTTGTGAGAGCTCTGTCTACTAAGCCATTCGTCGATTCGTGAGGTGTGACTGGAATCGTCGTTCACGTCTTATCGACTCTCTTTGTTCATCAGCCTCGCACTGTGCGAGAACCTTTCATTCTTCAAAAAGTTTCGGTTGCACCTCTAAGCGGGAGCGCTCCAAGTGTAAACGCTGCTGCGCTGTTGCCAGGTCTCCTCTTTTCTCGACAATCGTGTGCGCTGGTGTTGTATCTATGAGTTCCAGTTTCTTGATTTCAGTGTCCAGATCATTATTTCATCCTGAAGGTTGAAAATTTCTTCTTCGAGAGCAGCTCGCTTTTCTTCAATTTCCGATTCCCTTTTAGCAAGATTAAGTTCAATATACGCAAGCGATAATGCACTTCTCCTTGATTTTGTCAGAAGTAAACTACGTTGCTTTAATCGTTGAGATTCCTGTACACCTGTCACAATTCGCGGTAATAACTAAGTCAGCCGGTCCAGAATTCTTTCCACAGAATATTCTGCATCGCAATCTAGATTTAGAAACCTCACAATGGTTAGAATATCTGCGCTACGGACGGCTCTTTGCACTATTTCGACACGCTTTTGATACTTAGTAAATTCTCCCTTTCAGAGATCCCGTACAAAAATACGTGCAGTCCTTTGCGCACTTTCACTGTACACTGCTCAAGTAACTCTTTCACTTCGGTTACGTTGTGAAACTTTTGCAACGCCATGGTTCTTAAACACTCGCACATACTTTACTTTCAGATTGTACTTCACTCACTGACTTTAAAATCCAACACGAAGGACCAAAAAATATTAATTCCGAAATCATTAGACACAGTAAAACACAGATCTAAGGTACAAACTGGTATATTTCATATTAAAAAAGGTGAAAGATAATTAATACATGTAAGCGTGGAATATGCGCGTTGGAATCAAACATGAAACTGACGTACCTGTATAGGCGTCTGCCTTAGAGGGGCTGCGTATGCTTTTTACTCTAACAGGTCCGGAGTGTTCGCGTGGTTACCATATTTCAGAAATTATTCAGTTTTCGTAGTAACATCTGCTTTTGACCCTTATTTGGAAAATGCCCACAACTCCCACACTAGGATCGACAATATACGGACTGTTTTCAGATAGACGTACGTCGTAAACTCATAGTTTATTTTTATAATTATTTGAATAATTTTCAGGATTTGGAGCAATGCTTTCAAGAAATCAACATCGTAAATGAACAATTTGAAAGGATAGGGATTCGAGAAAAGTACCACAGACTGCTTATGAGACACTTATTCCTTATAGGCATTCTGATAACACTAGTTGCTTTTACTGTCATAACGAGTGCTGTTTATTCAAGAGCAATATATTCTATAGATACAAAAATAATGTTTGCGATATCAACTTATTTTTTATTCAGTGTCCCTTCCATCATAGAACTTCAGTTTTTATGCATAATAAGGTACTGCACATATAATTATACAAACTTCATAATTCGATCTTAGGAATCCAGCAATGAGGCTTTTGGAAGCGAATTGTCTGAGTACACCGAAAATATTTGCTCTACCCTCACCGAATGTAAAAGTGTGATTTTTACATTAATTTCACATCAAATCTCAGGGTGTCTATTTTGATCCGAAAATGGATCAAAGCGTTGCACTCGCATAGGTTGAAACAGTTTATAACTACATACCCACTACATTGAAAATTACAAATACATTCACATCTTCCTACGTAGACATCAAACTTCTCCCATTGTCAAACGATTTGATTGAATTTTGCATGAAAATTTCAAACCTTGGAATTTAGAGTGATATCAATAAAGATTATAGTAAAAATTAATATAACAAAATATTCGCTGTAAAGAGGCAAAGTTTTCATACAATGAGCATTTAAGCACACGTTCAACTGTACACGTCAAACTGTACATGTTCGATTTAAATTAAAATTGAACCCCAAGTGCGCACGATAACATTGTACACTTTTTATACATAGATTGATCTATGAATTTTGTATATTTATACTATTTGAATAGATTATGACTTTAAAATCTTGTTTACTAGGTCTGAAGGCTTTTCTGAAGTTCCAGCCATCCTAAAAAAATAACCTTTGCAGTTCAGAAGTCCAACAAATATCTTCCTCGAGGAAGATCGTTCCTGAACGGACATTTACGGCATACCGCTTACTCCCAAGGGTCCTGATGTTTTAACGAATAATCCTGAAGGTATGCAGGTATTTAAGACACATCTTTCCTTAATGTTTCTGAGTTCAAATGATTTTTAAACACCCAAACTACAAGCATTATTTCTCCAGACGACAAGACCTTCGGAAAACAACCTGCGTGTCGTTTTTATTTATTCGAGTCACTACCTATATGCATCACGAAAGAGAGATGTGTTTTTAAAACTGCATGGACCTAGTTGAGAGGATTTCCATGTGTCTTACAATCAGATATAATCTATTTGCAGCAAAAATGATTGTTGTGTGACAAACTTCATCTAATGTATTGCAACTAATATTAAAAAGTCCTCGAGGAAATCCTCGCGTTATCTATGAAGAGAGTTTATACAAAAAAAAACCACGAGTCAATCAACTGATACTCGCGGATTTCTTTAAGCAGTATAAAAATCCTCGAGGGTTTCCATGAGAAAATCCTGTGCGAAAATAATACGAATGAAAATCGATGAACTCAGGAATATTAGAAGAAGATGTTTTTTAAACATTTATATACCTCTAGAATTATTTGTTAGAACATCAGGACCCTTAGGAAATGAGCGGTTTGTTGTATCTGTCTGTTCAGAAATGATCT